>PVHP010001088.1:0-115294 GCA_004024765.1 Zapus hudsonius
TCACCAGTATTTGATGTGTTGATGCCACACAAAGCCTGTGCAATCAAGACAAAGTAACTTGGTAGAAAGGACTTTGTACTAAAGGCATTTACCTCAGTTTCAAAAATCATTTAATTTGAAATAAAGAGCAATGCTAATTTCTGACTTTTCTGTTAATGGTCTTCACATTCCTTAAAAAATACTTGGAAATTTGGTGAAAAACAAACCATCAGCAGCATTGTGATCCTTTGTATTGTTTTAGATGTGGCATATGAAGTAAGCCATAATGAAGACAATTATTTTTAGAGTCACTATATTTTCTCATCAAAGCTCCTTAGACAAGAGTATTTATAGCATCTGTAATGTGTCCTAACAGAATCTGGAAGAAAATAGCACACTGGAACTTAAGAGTCTGCTGTAGCCAGGTCCACATTGTGGGGACAAACTTTCAAAGAGACAAAGTTGAGGGGAGGAACAGGTTATTTCAAATGGGAAGTTCCCTCAGTGGTGGAAGAAGCTGCTTGCTTCCATACGTTCAAACAGAGAGACAACCTAAGCAAGCAAAGACAACACCAGCACACAGTGGGATCCCGGCCAGAGCTCAAACTACTCTTTCATAGCCTTTGGCTGGAATTAGATCTGCTACTAGCAACTTGCCCCTCCAGCAGGCTGCTGGAGGCTTTAGCAGGCAGCTTAAATACCTGAGGCTCTGGGGGACATATATTCACATTCAAACAACAGAGCATTGATAATTTTATAACACAATTTTACATGCTCCACATACAGATAACATTTCATATATTTCCAAACTTGTACCTTAATATCACTTTACATTTTGTCTTCATGTTCCAGTTTAGAAAAATAATCTCTCAAAAATACTTTTTGATGTCCTACATATATGCTTTAAAATTATTTTTAGTGCTTTTAAGATAAAGTTGGTAAGTTAATGATGAATGGAAATGCAATAGTAACACACAAGAAACTGGCTATAGAGAAAGCAGTCAAGCAGCAATATTCATATTGCTGTCTGAGTTGGTAATGGAAACTCAAAGATCCCCATATAATAAACACAATCAGAATGGGAAGCCCTTATTTCTTTAAATATGCCAACTGGTTATTTTTGTGTTACCAAACCATTTTCCAAAAATACAAGTCATATGCTTTCAAATTATTTTTTCAAATATAAATAATTGATTTTAATGGATTGACATCTCCCAACTAAGTTATAACATTACTTTCCCACGTTTGACGGATGTATAGTTTGATTTTTTTATGTCTTACAACTAATGGGCCATTTTAAAAAATAACTTGAATATTATTTTCAATCATAGCATCCATTAAAACTGTATTTAAATAATTTAATGGGAATAACATTTTTGCTATAATTGTCATTCTAACTACAAGATTAATGTTAGTATAAGCAAACTTTCATTTTTAAAGTATTAAGCATTTGAGAACATACATGTGTATGTTATAAAATGTGCACTATATTTGTATAAATGTTTTGGGAGTTTTTGTTCCTTTTTCTCCTGTTGTTGTGACCAGTTTATCTATATATCCCAAGCTGAAGTCATACTCTAGCTTCTCCTACTTCAGCTTTCCAAGGACTACATTGATATGGGTAAACTGAGGCACAGGTAAACTGAGTCATGACACACCCAATATAGTTGAAAAGGAGTGTCTTTAATAAAAAGAACCTGCAGCCAGGAACATCCTGTGCCACCTAAGTAGGCTTTTGGCGAGGAGCAGCCCCAGCACAATTTCCAGCATGTTTTAAAGGCAAACACCCATTAATCATTCTTATGTTGTAACTTCTAATGTTTCCTAGCAAGGCAAGCAATGTAACAATATAGTATGAAGGCACAGGTACAAAATCAGCGTGTCTTGGTCACCAAACACTATGGTGTTCCTAACAGGATCCTGACATTCGCATTCTTTATTATTTTTAATCATCAACTACATCCACATTTGTGTTCACCTTGAACTGAACTCCCAAGATGGAGGGGAAACTGCAGGTTTGGGCTTAAAACAGCTATTTTATTAGAGTCAACCTATCTTATTATATAGCCAGCACATGTCAACATATTTTAAGTGTGCACTACCATGTTTAGCTATGTTTATAATTTCGACTCAGCTTTGGTTTAACTTCATGCTTAAGTCATCCCTTCCGCCCCCCATTCCTTATCCCTCTTTCACAAACTCTTGACTATGTTTATATACACATACACTACACTACATTATATGATTACCTATGTATAGATATGGCTTTATCTCTTGCCCCTATTTCAGTGTGGTTCCCATGCTGACATTCTTCTTGAAGTTTGTCATACCTCACACTGGTTTGGCATTTCCCTCAGGGGAGTCTGAGGCTCTGTGAGTTGGGCTCCATGTTTGGGAACTGAGATTTTGGCCTAACAGAGATAAAGTGCTTATGGAGTCTGTCAGCCAGCCTGAAGCAATGTGGCATTGGGCTGACAGCTCAGAAATAATGTAGCTGGCATTTAACAACCATGGAAACAATGGTTTAGACAGTTTGAGAAAAATAAAATGAAAGCATTAACAGAGAGAGTTAATGGTAGGCCAGGTCTTTAATGTAGTCTCTCTGAGTCAGTTTGAAATAAGTAAGGGAATAATCGTAACTTACAGGATTTCTGGTATTTTTTAGGAGTCTTATGTATAATCTATAATTTCTTCTGGCTGTAAGGCAACTTGCAGGACGGAGAGATTGGCTAATAGCTTTGTAAAAGTATTAATAAATTGAGAGAAAAATTCAATTTGTAAATAATTTTCTATACTTTTCAAGAAAACAAAGATTAATTTCTTACAATAGTTAGAGTTAGTGCAAATTCATGGATATTTCTTTTGATAAAAAAATCAGTTACGAGTACAAAATGGATACTTTCTTCAATGTCTTGCACAGTTTTATTATAATGTGAATGAATGAAGATGACAGTACAGGTCCATTTCTATAATATAAATACATTACACAAATATACATTTAGATTTTGAGTGTGCATGAATTCAGTAGATACTGCTGGATTGGATAGCTCCTCTCTATGGGTGATAAAGGGAATCCAGGTTACTGAGAATATCTCTGGACCAACAGGCCCTGGTGTGTCCAACCTCTTTCTCTCTCTCTCCCCAGAAAACAAACAAATAAATAACTAAATTTTAAAAATCCATGGTTTGTCACCTAAACTATTTTAATTTATTAAACTTTTAGTTGACATGATTTGTCATTTAACTACCAGTCAAATTTATTCCATTTAGTGAATGCAATCCCATTATAAGATCTATTTTAATTATATTAAATTGTATATTTTCCATTATTCATAATGCATAAAATTAGACATAAAATCAGTTTTTACAAAAATCCTAAGCTCTTCAATAAGTTTGGTTTGCCTACCATGAAACACCATAGACAGGGGGACTAAACAAGGGAACTTTATTTGGTGACAGTTCTGATATGTTAATATATAGGGTGACGGTTAGGATCAGTACGATTTCTGGTGAGGGCTCTCCTGATGATTTTCTGAAAGTTAGCTGCTTTTTTTCCCATGTGCTGGAATTGTTCAGAAGAGGTCACCATGAATGGAGGGAAAGAGGGATGGTGGGAGAGAGGGAAGGGAGTGAGGGAGGGAGCCACTCAATTACAGAAAATGTTGAGGTTTAGGACACTCAGTATATGAATCTCAGGGGCACAGATAAAGTACATATCAGTTCTGAATCCATGCACAACTGCCTCTGAAATAACTATGGATACGCTAATGCTTTTATAAGGAACCCTTATAGGGAAAAAGTCTAAACTGTATATGTGTTATAAATAACTGGATTTTTAAAAAATAAGCAAATCAAATTATTATGTTTAAACTTTCATAAATTATACTCCAGTTTTGTGTTTTTTCATCCTCAAAATTTCTTATACATAAAATGTAAAAATTATTTCTTAATTTCCTTGGAGTTAGCAATGTACTATTTCCAATGAAAAGGAAAATCATTTTATTTACAAAGTACCGATTTTAATGCACATTTTTTCTCCTTTTGGAAAAGATATTGAAAGGAATATCACTCATAGGTCCTACAACACTTTTCCCTAAAAAACAATTTTCTAGAGCATACATTATCTTCCTTAATATTGGTATATTAGTGTAAATAGTCTAAAATGTAAATCTTGGGAGTAGGAAGATGGCCCAGTGGAACAAGTACTTGTTATGCAAGCATGTGGACTTCTGGTCAAATCCCCAGCACCCATACACATTTTAAATGGGTGTAATGTCTGCCTGTATCCCAACATTTGGAAGGGGCCAAAATGACGAGCTAGATTCAGAAAGATCTGTGCTCAAATAAGAGACCTTGCCCTTGCCTCAGTAAAATAAAGAAGGCATTGATAAAGACTCTAGCCTTTACATGCAAACAAACATATGTGCATATGCACACCTACACACACACAAACACACACACACACAATAAGTCATCTCATAGAAGTGAAGAGCAGAATAATAGCAGAGACCAAGGAAAAAAGAGAAGTATGTGAGGAAAAAGTTTGATGTTCCACAGGAACAATAATCTCTAGTGATCCCACAGCAGAGTGAGCATAATTAATAATAATTATTTATCTCAAAATAGACAAGAGAGAACTTTAAATTTATTTGCCATAAGGAGGATAAAACCTCATGGTGATATAGTCTACCTGAGTTAGCCACTGTCTAATGTATAAATAAATCAAAATATTTTCCTTATTTTTATGCACAAGTAATATTGACTACATATAAGTCTAAACTTAAAAATTAGGCTACTGACTATATGATTTCAAATACTCTTGCAAGTCAACAAATGTGAATGGTAGTAATCTATAAAACCAATACTAAAATAAAAACTATTCATCAGAAAACCTTCATTTAAAGGTACATGTAAGGCTTAGAAGAAAAAAATGAAATATTTTAACTTAATATCCCATTTTTAATTCTAATACTTTAAGTCAGGCATCATTAGCATGCTGACCATGGCTGTGCTCTGCAAAAGGCTGGGCATGTGCCTTTTCGATATAGATATGGGTGCTAGAGGCTGGCTATATTGCATGCTATATAACATGCTAAGGGGCATGTTTCTGAAGCCTAGAAGTCTCCTCCTCCTCCTCATATGAAGTCACACTTTTCTCTGTAGTAAAGGGTTGGAGGATACTTGGCTTTCTTTTTATTCACCCTGTGGGTATTTTAACTAACTCCTAATTTTGGAATTTTGAAATAGTTTTTAAAAAAAATTAAAATGAATATGTTTAACTGGTATGAGAAAGACTTTTGCACACTATTAAGATAAGATAAAGAGCACCAATGCTGACAGGAAAAGCTGGGGAAGAGGATGTGACACTGGGAGCAAATCTTGAATCCAGTCCTAAGGTGTCTTCAGAGCAGTTGGAGCTCTTCGCCTTCCTGTTCACTGACTGCAGGTGTGGACTCTCTGCTATGGATCTATGGAAGTGAGCCAGTTTATTCCACCATTGATGGAGCTACCCTGGATTCTGTAAGCCTGAAATACACACTTTCTTCCCTGTGGTTGTGTGTTTGTCCCTGGAACGAGAATCTAACAACAACAATTAATGTGCTGTATAAGTGACTAGGTAGTTTTAAAGTTGTCTTCAAAACCCTCATGAATAAAGTTTAAAATACTGGCCTTGAGAATTGCTGCTTGGCATATTTTAAATCAAAAATCACTACATCTATAAATGATGCACAGAAAGACTTTCCCCATGTATTATTTAGTTAGTGATATTAATTCTTCATTCCTCTTGGTTGTCTATAAAAATAAAAAAGAAAGTGCAAGGGAAGAAAACAAAGTAAAAAACGATATGATTCTTCTTTTTAAAGATGAAGTGAAAGTTTTCTATTTTGATGCGTCTTTCTTGTAGCTAAATTGGTTTCATGGGGAAACAGATGACGCCTTTTGTTCTTAACTAGGACCATTTCCTATTTTTAGATTTTAAATTGAGCATGATAGCTGTTTTCCTTGACTATAACTGTTATAAACTTCCCTGGCAAACATGTCATGTGTGAGCATCTGGGAGTTTTTTCCAGCAAATATGTAGACATTTTGCAGTGTTTTCTGGTGCTGTCCTCATTATTAAAGATAGTGATATAAAATGCTATGCATGTTTTAGAAACCCTTTAGTAAATTGGGATCCACAGAACAGTTTTTGTGCTTGCTAATTATGCCTTTAGGGATATCCAAGCACCAGTATTTAACTCTGTGGTTGAAAGCATAAACACCGTTAGTTAATACTTACTTTCACAGGTTTTTGTTTTTTTAGGATAATGTCGCTATCTTTTGATCTATAAAAAAAGTACAGAAAAATACATATAATGCATTGAGAGGGATTATTTCCATCTCACATTATATATTTTGTCATAGAAACTTCTAAAAAGTTTACTGGTGGAAGTTTACTTATGGAAGGTTGTCACAGTTACCTTCTCATTGCTGGGACAAAACAACCAACAAAAATCAACTTATGAAAGGAAAGGATTTATTTCAGCTTACACTTTCAAAGGGAAGATTCATGGTGGTGGGGAAGGCACAGCATGATCAGAAATTCAGGCATCACATTCTGTCACATCAGCAGGGAAGAGGTAGAAAGAGTGAGCTACTGAATACCCAGTGAGACTGTGCTAATAACCTCAAGCCCTGTCATGCAGTGAGGCTTCGCGTCCCAAAAGCTCAAGCTAGGGACTAAGTATGAGGCTACAGGGAACATTTTATATTTTACATTCAAACTACAACACAGGTCAAAATTTAAAAAAAGGATTAAAAATAGCATATTTGAATAAGCAGATATGACATGAGCTAGCCTCGTTTATAAATATGTAGATTTGTTTACTACTTCTCATGTTAACCACAGGGTTTGCTATTGTTGTTGTTGTTCCTATTGTTATCCAAACAAGCTTCATGGGTTAGTTTTGTAGCCATGGTCTTAGATACTAAATGTTTGAAACTAAATTTGCTTCTTTAATTATATGTTCAAGCAGAATGTTGTCTAAATCTTCAGATATTTCATTTCTTTGCCACTTCAAGTTTTTAATTTTTTAACATACAGACCTATCACTATTCCTTTTTATGCAAATCTTTTGTTCCCTTCTTCTCTTTGTAACCTTCTCCTATCCCCTACACGCTTCTAATTTTGTGACACTTGCAACATTTTGTCATTTCTCATTTATAAACACCTTTTCACCTTAAAAACCTCTTCCATCCCTCTCTCCTGACCACTTTTTAGCTTCCTGGCCTATGCCAGTGATCCATCTAATGTATGTCACACAAATCTAAAATTCCCAAGCTGGAATCTGTGTATGAGATAAACATGTAGTGATTCTCTCTGTGGGACTCGGTTAGCTCACTCAGTATATGCTGCAGCATGCACCTGAAGCTAGTTGTACTTCTGAGAGGGGCCAGCACCCCAGTGACCATCTGGACAAGAGGACAGCTTTGGGCTCCAGGATACAGGTTCCATGGAAGAGCCAAGCCTTGGCCACCACACAGCTGTAGCTGTGGCCTGGGAAGCATATACTCTGCCTGAAAAAAACGGATGAAGCTAACTGACCAAGAGACCAATTAGAAGATGAGGAGTGAGATCCCTTGATAACATGGGGAGAAAAGACACAAGGGGGTACCCTAAAGAACCACCTCCTGTAGCCCCCTCAGATAGAAAACCACCTCTGCAACCCCTCGCTCCCGCTCCACAGGAGCTTTTCTTTGTAATAAACCAATTACCTTCATGTACTCTCTCACAAGTTCCTGTTTATCCTGGGATGTCCAGTCCTGTTCCTTAAGAACGAACCTGGGGATGGAGGGAGACACTATTCAGTGCTTAAGCTGCTTGTCTGCAAAGCCTTATGACCTGGGTTTGGTTCTGTAGTAGCCACATAAAGCCAGATGCACAAATGCATCTGAAATTCATTTTGCAGCCGCTGGATTCCTCTCTCTCTCTCTCTCTCTCTCTCTCTCTCTCTCTCTGCTTACAAATATATAAATAGAATAATAAAACATCAACAGTGACAATGAAAATAAAGGAATGAGCCCAGACCCCTAGGTAGCTAGATGACATCAGCATCCACCCCCTCCCCATACCCTACCCAAATCAGTAGCATACAAAGCCATTTAGGTAGAGTTGTATAGCTGGACCACATGACAGTTAGCTTTTGGAGAATCCCCAACCCTGATTTCCATAATGGCTACACTGCTTTACATTCCCCAGAACAGTGACTGAGGATACCTTTTCTCTACACCCTCCCCAGCACTGGTTGTGATGGCTATGCTTTGTCCCTTAAAAAATAAAACTAGTAGTCCTGAATGCTGAAGGACTTTTTCCTGCTCTTCAATGTTGGCTTTATTTCCCCCTGGACTAAAAACATTGGTAGCTCACCAAGTCCAATGGGAGTATAACAATTGCATAAAGGTGGAGTCATTGGATTTGAAATGTGGTTGGTTTTTGGAAATGGCCACTGTGAGATGTGAAGCAGAATTCTTAGCGTGTTTGTGTGGAGGTCCAATGGACATGTGAGGGTGAACTGTGCGTTGCCCGTGGAGACTGGACCCCAGGAGATGCCAGGTTTATGGGACAGCTGGCAAGGAGAGCTGCTGCTTCAGGAGTTAATTATTTCTGGGTTGTGGGTACCTCAACTGGATGGGTGGAATTGGAACCCCAGAGACTTTGTCACTGGTTACAATTGTCAGACTTGGAACTACAGGATTCATTTTGCTCTGTTTGCTTTAGATTTTCCTTTGGTTCAATCATTTCTTCCAGTGCAATCTTCTGCAGTAGGAATGTTTGTTCTGTGTCGCTATGTGTTTTTTTATTTTATTTATTTATTTTTTTATTGTCCATAATGAGTTACAACATTTAGTGGGCAAACAATGAGTTGTTATCCCCAATTCCCCACTGCCTTCCCCTCCCCCCTCAACTGGATAACCTCCTCCATGGGCCGTCTGGATCAAAGTTACAAGACCATGGACTATGAGGGTGTATGAAAAGTGTTGGGATTGATAAAAACTATGGGGACTTTTAAAGCTGAGCTGAATGCATTTCATTTAACATTATGGATGGTCATCAGTTTATGGAGACCAGGAATGGAATGTAAAGGTTTGAATTAGGTGTTCCTCCATACTCTCATGTGTTTTGAACACTTGATCCCCAGCTGATGGCAATTTGGGAGCCTTGCCAGAGGAGGTGTTTTGTTGGGAGCAGACTTAGACTTAGGGATGTAATAGACAGCTCTCCTTTGCTAGATTTCAGCTCAATCTCCTGTTTCACTTGTCACCTGATGTTGGCAAGGAGGTGATGCCCAGATTCTGCTCTACTAGCTTTCGCCTGCTATCATGTAAGCTTCCCCTTGATACCACATGCCAAAATAAATCCTTCTCTCCCAGAAAAATGCTTTTGCTCAGGTGTTTTGTCTCAGCATTGAGAAGATAACTGCAACAGTTGTCATGTGTTTTCTTGATGACAGCCATTGACTAGGGTGAGATAGAATTCAAAAGTAGCTTTTTTCTTTTAATTTCTTTTGAGATATTATATTTCTTCATTTGAATGGGTGTGGCAGGGGTCTAAGAGCTGCCAAGGCATCTTGCTCTACTGGAGATGAATTCCAGATGCATACACACCACTTTGTGCATCTGGCTTTACATTAATACAGGGAAATTAAACCTAGATTATCAGACTTTACAAGCAAGCACATCTTTCCAGCTCCTCAAAGTAGTTTTAATTTACATTTCCCTGAGGAGGTTGAACTTTATTTTTTGTTGTTGCTTTTGAGGTAGGGTCTCACTCTATCCCAGGCTGACTTGGAATTCACTATGTAGTCCTCAGGGTGGCCTGAAATTCATGGTGATTCTCCGAACTCTGCCTCCAGAGTGCTGGGATTAAAGGTGTGGACCTCCATGCCTGGCTTGAACAGCCTTTAAAGTATTTAGCAGCTTTTTGTATTTCTTTTTTACATTTTATTTTATTTATTTACAGAGAGAGAGACAGAGAGACAGAGAGACAGAGAGAGAATGAGAATGGACATTCCAGGGTATCTGCCTCTGCTTTATGTGGGTACTGGGAAATCAATCCCAAGCCACAGTCTTTTATATCAAGTGCCTTTAACTGCAGAACCATTTTTCCAGCACCATTTTTAACATTTTTGACATAGACTATTTTGTTTTCTTATTTAGTTTTCGAGGTTTTTATATTATGTTTTATCCCATTATCTAGGCTGATTGATTGCTTCTTTTGCTATATATATAAGGCTTTTAATTTCATGTGGGTCATCAGTTTATCTTATTTCCTGAGTGTCTGACTCCCTATCCATGATGTCTTTTTCTATGCCTGTATCACAAAATACACTCCCCACTTTTCCTTTCAGGTTTTACGGTCATGTTCAGTGAATAGCAATTTCCTGAGAACTGAGCATTTCACCATGGAGTGTATCTCCTAAAGTGTCAGAAAGCTCTGAATCTTGTTAAACATTAGGAAGTAAATTAGTGTGAGTTCACCACAAGTTTCAGGAACTTACAAGATTCACAAAGCCCCTCACAAAGTTGGTATAAGGAGGAAGAACTGCATGGGAGACAAGACTCTCCTCCCAGCCAATCTGCCTGCCAGTGGCATAGTGAGGTCCAGTGATGCACCTTCCGTGAGTCATTACCTAGGCTTTTTGGTGAGGTCACTGCTTTGGCATCATGAATGATTCTTTAAAAAAAATCCCCCCATCCACATTTCTTTAAGCAACCCTGATAAACTCATTGGATTACCAAGATCATTTTCTTTGTAATTACTGATTTTGATGCCCTCTCTGAGGTGAATAGATATGTTTGTTCCTCTCTCCCCAGGAAATTTTTAATGTAATGATATCATTGATCTATTTGGAGTTTATCTTCATTCTATGGGCGACACAAGGATATAGGTCCATTCCTCAACATGTTCAGTTTTCCCATATTCAGTTTTCCCAGTACCACTTATTCAGGAGCCCAACTTTTCTCCAATGTATGTTTCTGTCACAATTCTCAAAAATTAGATGTCTCTAGTTGCATGGACTTTAGCAGTGTTCTCTATTCTGTTTCATTGATCTATGTGTCCATTTCATATCAGTTTCATAACATATTTATTACTGTGGCTCTGAAATATAACTTGATATAAGGTATTGTAATACCTGCAACATAATTCTTTTTGCTCCAGATTGCTTTGCCTATGTGGAACTCTTTGTTCTTCCATATATATTTTAAGATTGCTATTTTATCTATTTTTGTGAATAATGGCAATGATTTTTGATTAGTATGGTACTGAATCTACAGTTGTACTTATTTCTGCATCTTATCCCTCTGCTGTAGTCAGCTCCACATTCCTGGGATGAACTTCCAAACCAGACAGAGTTTATGGTAGAGAAGAATTTATTTCAGGCTTACAGATCTAGTGGACGTTCCATAATGGCAAAAGAAGCTGGCTCCCTTTCACAGATCCAAGCAGAGAGAGACAACCATTACCAGCCATCACCACAAGCAAGCACAAAAAGACAGAAAACAGCACAACAGAGAACTTCAGGCAGAGCTCAAGCACTCTGCATACCTTTAGGATGGAAATCAGATCAGCCCGAGGGACACCCAAGCATGTAAGAGGAGTCTGCCTGCTAGGGGCAGAAGGTACAAATGCAATTTTGATAACAATTTTGAGTTGATTGGGGGACATATATTCAAACTATCACACCCTCTGAAGTTACTTACCTTTGTTTGCTCATGCACAAAATGAAAATAACAGTGTCAATCTAAGGACAGTTGAAGGAAAGAAGAGACCTATAACCACAGCCAATCAGTCAACCCAGGATAAATCAGCCAGACAGACACCAACGATTTTCAACACAACCTAAAGCAGAAATACAGAGACCCTTAAGACCTCAACAATAAAGCAGCCTTAATGCTCACCCACCATGACTCAGGGAACTAAGCGGAAGTGGAGGCAGAAAGATTGTAAGAGCCATGGTGGGGGAGAATATCCAGAGACATTGCCCCCCTCAGTAACAACATACAAAGTGGGATGGAACTGGGTTGACTCCTAGGCTATTCATAAATCCCTTACCCCATGAGTATTAAAAACTAAGTGACAAGCTAAAGCTTTGTAATAATTCAATTAATGTCAGCACCCATTATGAGTATCTTTGTCATCATTCAGTGTAACCTGGTCCTTAAGTGCTGTGTCAGAACAAAAAACAAAAAATGAAAAAGAAAGTAAAAGTGATCAGTTTAGGGCAATGTCTCTTAAATTGTTCGAATATTCAACATTTAATAAAAAAACTTTCAGAAAATACCTTTTAAAGTGACCTTTTCAAATTTAGATTTTCATATGATGACATATCTAAGCATAATTTAATTTTTAAAACACATTTTAAATCTTCATATATGTTCACTCCTCAGTATTTTATCCCTAAAATTTTCTTTGTATTTGGGAATATAAGTCCTTTTATTTTGGGGGGTACATTCTTTTCTCACACAAAAAGAAAATACATATCATTTATTGTTCTTTCTTAATTTTCTACCTGAGTTTATTTAATTTTATTTCTGTATTGATTTTCTTTCATTTGTTCTTTTTTGTTTTTGAGTTACAGTCTCACAATGTATTCCTCCTGGCTTACCTTGAACTCACTATATAGACCAGACTGGCTTTGAATTGTGGTGTTCCTCCTACCTCTGCTTTCCAAGTGTTGTCATAATAGATGTAACATTTATGGCTCTGTGTTAATACATTTCTGTTGTGAAGTTTTTCAGATTTAAAGCTGAATAACTTGTGTCAACCTTAAATAAATAAAGCCAGTAGGTTATGAAAGATGTTTTCTCATAGAATTGCAACTGCAGTTTCCTACTAACAATTATTCAAAGACTGCTCAGATCCATACCAGTTTTATGACAGAGAGAGAGAGAGAGAGAGAGAGAGAGAGAGAGAGAGAGAAGAGAGAAATGTTCCTATGAGACCATCTAATCTATCCAGCAACTCTACGTTCTAATTCTGAGTAGCACAGTTCCTGATCTTCATCCTTGTCAGCAAGGATTATTGATAGATTATTCTCTCTATTATCCCCTTTGAAATACATAGAGCCTCATACCCCTTGACTACATATACATATCAAGTATATGTATTTCCATTATAATTCTCAGAACTGACCTTTTATAAAATACATCTTTGCTTGTTATTGATACTACATATTGATTTTTTAAATTTTTATTTCTTAGTAATTGATGAACTATTTAATGGATAATCCATGTTTCATACAATATTTAAGAAGCATTGATGATTAGGTTCATAAGGAGCCTATACAAGTGACATTCAGTCACACTGTCATAAAGTCTAATTCTAAAATATATCAGAAATCCATTGCCACCTCTCCATCTTCATAGTCATTATGTTTACATGAAGAGCCTTCATCTCACATCTGTCAGGATTGTTCCTTGTTCTTCATGTAACTCTAGAATTCAATTTTTAACCATTAGACAGCAAAAGTGAACATTTTAAAATTGCTACACATTAAAATTTATTTTCAGAAAGCTACATGCTTTGTAAGTGCATATTAAAATCAAGTGTCACCTATTAATACTGACTGTCTTAGTTCTGGTATGAAGTAAGCTTTAGAAAAGGATTATGAGGCTACTTAGGCAAGGCTGGTAAGTTTGGGAGAGTTTAGTATGCAAGAGCAAGCCCAGCAGAAGAGGGAGACAACGTAGAAAATCCCAAAATGCAGATCCCGCATTGATGCTGCTCCTGTGAAAACTAGAAGTTCCATCCAGCTGCCCCTAAGGAAAGCATGAAAACTGGTTTCTGCCATTGCTTCCTGAAAAGCATTTATCTACCACTTTCATCCACAGGATTTGAAGTTACCCGGAGAGATTCCACTCTCCAATACAGAACAGACCACCCCTTGAGCAAACTACTCTGTCTCTAAGCTTAGTGGACTCCTGGTGCTTCAGAGAAAGTTCAGTGGCAGAAGCTGAAATCTGTAGGCAACAATGAGAAGCATTATCAGCATTAGTTCATGTTCTTATGGGACTTTCTAAAGTATTGAAGGTCAAAGTTATTGCCACTTTTTTTAAAACGCTCTCAGAATTATTAAAATGTCATTCTGATCTTACTATCAAAATATGCAGTAGCATAATGTAAATTCCAGAGTATCAATTTCTAATTTCATGATAAATACTGAAGAAGTAACTGTAGACATCCTGGTGAAGATATGTAATTGTTAGTAAGATATCTTTAAAAAATAATTTTAAAGATAAAAAATAATTAATTCAGTTTGAGGAAAGGCACTGAAATAGAATTAAGCAGTACTTTTAGAAAACTCAAGATTTATTTATTTATATTTTATTCATTTTGCTCTTTAAGTCAAGTTAATAAACCAGTAATTTACGTATTGGGAAGATCAGTCCTTACTTGGAAAGTAGTCCCACATATAAACATTACACTCAGACAATAGTCACACGAGAGATGTCACTCTGCTACTCTGCTCCTCTTCCCTTCATAGGATAAATGTCCCTTTCATTTGTGTCAGACAAAATGTGTACTGGGCATTTACATAATAAAGAAATTTTCTTGAAGTCTATTTTAATTGATGCAAGAGAATGAGTGCAATTAAAACAGTGGGTATGAAGATTTGAAAATACAGAAGCAGAGGAAACCTAAAGAAGTGTCTGTGTTACTAATGTGTAGAAGGACACAGAGGAGCTTAACAATCAAGCATGCAAATATTCAATAAATATAACATGTTGGATGTTACCTGTTCTCCACCAACTCTATTGTGTAAGAAACAATGTGTAAACCACATCTCATTGTCAACGTGAGTAACTTGTATTTCAACAGGATTGACAAGCAGAACAAATTATCAACAGAGTATTGGAAATATCATTCTCTATGAATTTTAAAAGCACACTTTTATCTTTTTATTGGGGTTGTAGATGAGTCATAGAGTCTTTGCCTGTCATGTGTGAGGCCTTGGCTTTACTCACCAGAAATTCACACATATTTGCTCATATGTGGGTTAGGTTTTCAGCCCTCAGGTAAGCCATGGAAAAAAGCACTGAAGGAAAATGAAGCTAAAATACATTAATGTCACAAGAACATCTTTCTCTTCTACTTGTTGCTATGGAAATTAGGCTTCTAACCTGCCATAGAGATTGGAAAATAGGAACTTGTTATTGTTTGAATATGTCTCCACAAGATGGTATGCTGAAAAAATAACCACCAATGCCACGATATTGGGGATAGGCTTCAATGATAGATAATGAGGCCATCCAGGCTGTCCTCTGATGACTGGATTCACCCCATTATTGTAGGAGTCTTTTCCTTGAGCATCTTTGCTTCTGTATATCCACCTCCCACCTCTATCCTTCTGTCATGAAGTGATCTAACAAGAGAGCTGCTCACTCAATGTTGGATTTACCAACTCTAAAATGTGAAAATAAATTGATTTTATAAATTACCTAATTTTATGAATTTGGTTACAACAACACAAAATGATCTTAAACAGCATTCTAATTTTCTTTCTTGGCTGCATTCCAAAGGGTTTGCTCTAAGGCCCTTGAAAAAAAAATAAACAAGACAGTTCCTGGCTTAAAATTTACAAGAAAATAACAGAAGATTTACATCCCTCAAGGGGCAAGGAAAAAAAATTACAAGTCTAAGTTCTTTAAAGTAAATTTTCTAAGAAAAGAGAGAACAGCAGCTATAGTCAGGAATAAATCTGTCTAAAATTGTGTCTGCATCGGGGGAATGTTAAGTCATGGTGTCCATTTTCAGTAATTATCTTTCACTTTACTTTTAGCTCTGTGTTTATGTCTCTTACTACTCCACAAAACTATGTCTGATAAAACAAATCCTATTTTAATGATTTTGATGGCATGATAATTTGTCCCTTCTCATTATTTATGGTTTTTAGTTATGTCATGTTAAAATAATACTGGCAGGCATTGGGAAGCATCAGCTATATTGTAAGCTAAGGGTTGAAAATTCTTTGCTGACTCTTGGAACATCAGTGCCACCAAATAGGGAAGTCTGTGCAAGACTATTGATGAGACAGTATGTTACTTGGGAACAAAGACAACATACTGTTTAGGAGCTCTTAGATTTTACTTGTGTAGAACGGGTAGGTATCTGAACAGTGTACCTCTGCCCCTCCAGTTACGCTGCTTATAGCCCAAACAGGATCCACCCTGGGACAGCAGTCCTGGAATCTCCACCATCCAGGCATCTTTACCACAATACATGGCTCATCTGCACAGCTCCATACAAGACACCATTGGGCTTTCAAGCAAGTACCATGACTACCTCACACTGTCCAGCCTCAATGATTACCAGAACCCTGCTTTCATTCATTGACCCTATTTCTGGCATCTTAATGCTTCTGAAACCAGTACCAGGTGGGCTGCTAAATTTGTTATTCCTTGGGAGACGGGGCCAGACCATGAGGAGCAGGAAACTACATTAGCACCTTCCACCAGGTCCCCTCCTTTCAAAAAACTTCAGCATTCCTCCAAACATCCCAGTGAAGAGCAGCTGGCTCATCCATAATGGTGATGATCTCATAAACAATTTCAACTGCAATGGCTTCAGTCGATGTGCCTGTGATCCAAAACTATCCACATTTTTACTGTGTCGATCTTCACATCTTTCATATCCCTCTGCTGTCTATTTTCTTCTACCAAACACACCCATACATGACTTTTAAATGTAACTTTTCTCATATTCTCAGGATGCAGACAAAGAATAACCAGACCGTCCTATTAACTGCTTCTAGCTCAATTCCCAATCAATTCCCTTCTTCCCTCTGAACTCTCACAAGCTGAGCATCCACAGGCCACTCTTCTCTCTTTATTTTTGTCTTTATCAAACTCTCACCAGAATGGCCCAATATTTTCTTATTATAGCACTGTAAGGCTTTGCCAGTGCACGATTCCAAATCTCTCAATATTGTTCCTATAAACAAGTTCCAAAATAATAATGGTAGACTTACCTCTGCAACAGTTTCATTTCTTACAAATTTTTTCTGTAGCGCTTGCCTTTTCGTTTTTTATTTGTAGACACATTAGTTCTATCTTAACTCCTATCTGGTATTTCTTCTAGATTTATAGCAATTAGTACAAGGTTTTGTGTGTAATAGAAACCTAATGACGGCTATTAGGTTCAACTTATAGATAATTGTATGTATATTTTATATGATAAATATTTAATAGAGTGAGATATTTATTGTTTAATAAAGTATATACCTAATAATTATAAAACTAAGAATCAGCTATTATTAGCAATATTCCTCAGAAGAAAACAACATATTTTCAAAAATGTTAAATAAATAGCTTCCTTGTATATGTGGCTAATTAAATATATATTGCTACACATTTATTTCGATCAACATAAAATTTCAAAATAAATGGATTATTAAGAAAAATATCAACAGACTCTTCTTTTTCACTAAAGAGAATTTTAGGTCATTCATATTATTACAGTGCAAGTGAATAGAAGCTTAACAGTTGCTTTTTGAGCAAATTAATATAAATAAATGAGAAAGAAGCCTATGGTATAAAGACAGTGCTCTCAGCGATGGCAGAAACCCTATCATAAGAGGTTCATAAAAGCGGAGGACTAACAGCCAATAACAGATTAGATCTTACACTATAAGATATGATATAAACATGAATTCATGTTGAGAGTATTTTGTTGAGTATTTGTAAAATTTAGATTTAAGTTATTGACCAGTATATATCCGTATGAAAACCTCAGACTGTAGCATCAGACCTTTTTTGATTTTTGGTGTGGTTATATTTTACAAGACATGAGTACCTATAAATTCCTCAATCATGAATGCCTATGATTGTCCTCCTTCAAATAAAGCATTCTTATACATTTGATATTTTATTTTATTTTACTATAAGTACAAAAGCAACACTTGTTCTTTGTGAAGATATTTAGAAGCAAAGTTATTTTCTACCTAATGTTCTGGTTGGCTTCATACAAAGTAGAGTTTATTTCAATTATAAAATAGGAAGAACAAGAGCTATCAACATTTTATATCTTTGCATGACATAAATGTTCTATCCTTGAATAAAACATTAATTTGTCTTTGAACATTTAATCTTTGAGAAATTTTTATAATGATATGCTCAAGGTGTAAGGTTTTATTTGGAACATAGGGGTGAAATTACTATCAACTGCTACATTGAAAAAAATGGAGTATTCCTTAGTTTACTAACTTTGTAGAGAATCATATATCTAAGTTTACTTAAAGGGTATGGAGATATGCATTGAAATCTATTATGAGGTAATGCAACCATGATCACTGCTTTATTTTCAGAAGTATAATTTAAATTATTACTGTGATTTTCAAATACACTGTTATGAATACCTCATATATGACATGTATATGCAATTTGAAAAAAACTCGATATATTTTTGTAACATTGTTTTGACTTATTGTGTCTACAAGAAATTTTTAATTCTTATGTGATTTAGCAGCTAACATGAAATGAAAGTTCTAAGCAAAATTCTTTCAAAATGTTTCTAAATAATAGCACGTGTGTTTCATCATTAGGGATATCACATGTTACACAAAATACTATTTTGATTAACTAAATTTCCTGTAACCTAGCAATAACTTGCCAACTATGTCTTCTGGGAAACTTCCATTTCCCAAGACAGTTTCCTTTGTGTTAAATAAAGAAACTTGAAAGTCTCTAGAAGCTTCACTTAAATCATGAAAAAAAAAACCCCACAAAATAAACTAAATGTTAAGCACAACATAGACTTCATTTTTAATTAATAAACCATGTAGCCAAATGTCCTCTTGTTTTTACCTTGTTTTGTATATTGTACCTCCCCGTCATCTTTGTAAAATTCCCATCTAAACTCATGATAGGCACACTAAAATTACAAAGAATGATGTGAAAGAACCTATCTTCTCCTATAACTAAGATAGCGTGCTAAAGTATAATTGGATAAAGATGACCAATCATCACAGGAAAACAGCTGTCTATGGAAACATTTCTCTAGTGCTTAGACATATTCCAAAAGCAGACTGTAGCCAGTGTAAATTATTCCATTTTAATCCATTGCCTTGAAATGTATTATCACTACAAAGTTCTTATTGGACTAACAATCAAATATGTAGATAAAAATCCCTGCATTACAGTGCAAGACAAAAAAGTCATGTTCTGTAAGGAAAGAGAGGTGGATATATATATATGATTTCATGAGAAAACAGAGAGTGTAACACTGAACCTGTTGAGGAAAATTCAGGGCTATATGCAAACTTTCTTGGACATTACATTGTGAAATAATCAAAAGTAAAATTTCCACTGGAAATTTCTTTTATTTCTTATATAATTATGTTTATTTATTACAGAGTGAAGAAATCTTTTAAATGAAATAGTGGGAAGGTCTGCTTTATACCCTTCAATATTTTTATTTATTATTTATTTATTTATTTACTTTTATGGACTATACTCTTCAATATTTAATTCCATCAGGAAGTCACAAGATTTGTGTAATATGTGTAATATATAAGATATGTATAATTTACTAGTTCTATTTTGTGCATTTTGTGTGTGTATGTGTATTTGTGTGTAGAGACTGGAAGACAATCTCAACTATCCTTCCTCAATTATTTTTATGTGTTTTGGCATGTGTGTGTATGTGATATGCATGCATGTGTCTGTGTGTGCATATGGGTGGGTATACACATGTGCATGGGAGTGGAAGCCAGATGTAAATGTCAGGTTTGTCCCTGTATTGTTCTTCACTTTATATATTGAATTGGAATCACATGCTTGAATACTCCCTGACTTGGTCTAGCAATTCAGGTTGTCCTAGGAATTCTGTATCCCCACCAAAAGACTAGAATTACAAGTGAGCCCCCAGGACCTTCTCCTCCCTGTATTTATGTGGATGCTGGGGAATCAAACTCTGGTTCTCATACAAAAAAACCCTAACCCACCCCCCTCAAGTAAAACTTTAGTTCGTCTATCTGGCTGGCTCCCAGTCCCCAGGGAACCACCTGTTGTTGTAAGCCTCTCAGCACTGATGTTACAAATGTATGGTGCTGCGTGTGACTGCTTTTAATTTAGGTATTAGCAATCAAATTAGGCTTGCATTCTTGCAAGGCAAGCACTCTATTGACTGAGCTATCTCATTAACCCAGGGTTTTATGTGCAAGGGAACATTGCATTAAAGAAACAAACAAAAAGAATCTCTTTTTTTTTTCAGAATTAAATTTGTATCTCAAAATCTCATCTTTAAGGATTTTATAATTAGTAACAAAGTAACTTTATATTTTCATTCCATTCCTGATATTATCAGTTTTGGGGTGGAAATGGAGGTGAGGTGTCCATCCTGCTCTCCTCAGATTTCCTGTGTCTTTGCACAAATGTAGTAGACTAAGAAATGGCCTCAGAAGGGGAGGCTGAAAGGAAGCAAACTGCCTTAAAACAAAATTAAGAAAATTAGCCCTCATCTGGCTAATTCTATTTTGGACAAAAGCCTGGGGGAAAAAAGTTAAAGAAACAAAAAAATTCAACAAGATTAAAAGTGGAGAAAGATATTTGGTCTATAATATTTGGTTTAGTTTACCAGCTTCCTTGTAAATTATGGTTTATAATTAAATTTTAATCTATTTGGATAGTTTTCATATAAATATTTGTATTAAACTAGCCACTGAAAAATAAGTTTAGATGGGCTAATATTTTTAATTAAAAACCAAATAAAAGAAAAAAGGTAAATAGAAAATATTTCAATTCCACTACACATTACCTGTTCTTTATTTTTCTTTATGGTCCATAATGAGTTACATTGTTTAGTGGGCCAACCATGAGTTGTTATCCCCAATTCCCCGTTGCCCCCCTTCCCCATCCCAGTCAGCTGGATATCCTCCTCCGTGGGCCGTCTGTATCAGTCTTTGTAGTAGGGGACCATGGATAGCTCATTCTTCAGCCATGTTCTCCTGACCCAAGTGTGTTGTTACTGAGGGTTGCCAAGTCTCTGATAGTCTCCCCCACCACGGCTCTCACAATCTTTCCGCCCCCTCTTCCGCTCAGTTCCCTGAGTCGTGGTGGGTGCATTACCTGTTCTTTAAACCTGTAGCCCACTACCTCTCATTGGATAATTTCAGGAACCTGTAGTCACCATTTAGTTTTAATTGTTTCCTTTTCTAAAATCTAAAATTATCAATATTTTAAGAAAGCACTTTATATTTTGTATTGAAAATAAAATAGAGTTGTCATCATCATGCTGCATATCAGGACGTTGTCTCCGTCTGATTCCTTCCAGACATGCTCACACCTGCAGGAATATTTCTTCATGGCTTTTCTTCAATCTCTGCTTGAAAGCACTTTGCTCAAACCAAATTCAAAGATCACTTCTGGTTCCTCTCTTATGCAGGTGAAATGTCATTTGTATTATCTAAGATAAAACTGAAGAGTTAGGAATATCAATATGGATCTCAAGTGATAAAAATAAACAGTTCATTGAATCAATCAAAATAATGAAAACCAGACTCGGGCAGGTTCTTAATCTCTCACCATATTATATGTCGGTCAGAAAGTTCATGTTGCATAACTGAATTGATATACCTAGCAAATATAAATTTCTCTCAGTAGATGTCTCTATATTTTTCAAAGACCTGTTTCTTTAGGTTTGACTTCTTCCATAAATGCAAAATGGGCTGTAATATGTTGCAATGATATCAGTTCAGACTTATCCTAGCAGGAGACAATCCATCACACAGGAGACTGTGAGAATGAACAAAGTTTCTGGAAAAAAAAACCTGTTTCAGAAGCAAATGACATATATACATATCAAAATCTGGCAAATATATTCTATTTCATAAGAATTAAAAAGGCAAACTAAATTATTTTATATCATTAAAATAAATATTCAAATAATACTTCAATATTTCATGTTACATTGCATGTTAGGTGAAAGGTTAAACTATAATCAATTTTACTTAATTCACTTTAAGTGATAAATAATTATATACACTTGGGTATCACATGATGCCACAGAGAAAGTTTAATATAACCATTACTTAGTCAGCTTGTGTTTTCAATAGTATAACATTAAAAAGGAGTATTTCAACAGTTTGAAAGTGTACTTTGTAATTAACTGTCATTATAATATGATGCAGTGCATAAGTACTTTAAATTTTTTTAGTAGTGGAAAACAAAAAGTTGTTGATATATCATAGTTGCATGTGCTTATGTGTGTGTGTGTGTGTGTGTGTGTGTTCATGCATGGATTGAGTAACCATTGAAAAATTCAATTATCTTTTTTATACAAATTCCTTTTCTTTTGAAACAGGTTTCTGTCATAAAGCTCTGGATGACCTCAAACACACTAGGTATCCTAGGTTGGCCTTGAACTCATGATCCTCCTGCTTTTGCCTCCCCAATTCAGGATTTATAGGTATGCAGCACCATACTCAGTTAATCATTTTTATTGAGAATAATTTATTTATTTATTTATTTATTTATTTCTTCATGGACTGCACTGTCTCTGTCTTAACCCTACAAGCCCTAGATGTTCTATTATAGGAACTCTATGATTTAACATGCCGTTGCTAAAGGAAACACTAGCATTGTGTTGCTTTTTCATCTATAAACATGGAAATATGCAGAAACCAAATCTGAACATAACTATCTGTGTTTTTATTTCTGCATATTAGCACAAACAATGCATCAATGACACTGTTTAGATTTCATATTATGACATTTCAAAACAAATATTTTTAGGTATCATTTTATTTTTTGTTGCTCTTGTAATTACCTAGAGCTATATTTGGACATATAAAGTAGTATGTAGGCCAAATGTTTCCTTAGAAAATAAAAATTCAATTTTTGAAGATAAAAGCTATCACTGGAAATGCTAACCATTTTAAAAGCTCTAGCAACTGATGAGACAAGCTCAAATGAAAATATGCACTGGGCACTGGGACTCTCAGGAAACAACACTGAAACTCATAATGTTTGTTCTTTTCCCAGAAGTGAAAAGCACAGTATTTTTAATAAATTGAGATAAAAGATTTTCTGTACAGTTCACAGTATGGGAATGCAATGAGAAGTCTGAGGCTGCTCTAGCTCCTTCACCCCTACAACACAGGAAATCACAAAGCTTTTCTCTAACAGGGTCCCTGCAAGCCAGCACACAGCCTATGTATGTCTGGGCCCCGCTGCCCGTTTTCTGGGTGAAGACATGAAAGTATGTCAGGTATCAAGTCAAAATACAGAATCATTCTACATAAATTATTAGATTATTTTTCATATATTCCTAGGAAGAATTTATTACAGTCATGGATTCTGTAATGAAATGATTTATACTGCTGCTCACAATCTATTCTTGATTGGTGAAGGAAATGAGAATCATAGGCAAGGCTTGCACCCCATAACTGATAGCCATTTGAACCAAGAATCCTAATATTTCAGCATATAAATATTAAGTGAAAAACATAAAAGAAACAAAACAAATATTAAAAATAAAAAGCTAGGCAGAGGAGGTGGCTCAGTTATTACAGTGCATCCTATGCAAGGATGAGAACATGATTTGAGACCCCTAGATCATGAAAGCACTTGCTGCGAACACATGAGAGCATGGGTTGGGATCCCCAGCTCCCCTCTGAAAGTTGAACTCAATGGTTTTCCAAGTCTGAAGAGTCAGAAACAGGGTATCCTTGGAGCTTGCTAGTCTATCTGAATTGGTGGTGAGAGGAAGACACCTGATGGCTTCCACATGCACAGAGACTTGTACCTGAAAAAAAAAAAACATGCTTGACCACACATACACACACATATACACAACACAACACAACACACACACACACACACAGTTCAAGTTTCTGTTGACCATTCAAGATTATTACACTTTTAAGAAGAAGGAAAGGGCTGGAGAGATGGCTCAGCAGTTAAGGCACTTGCCTCCAGTGCCTAAGGCCCCGGGTTCAATTCCCCAGGTCTCATATAAACCAGATCCACAAGGTGGTGGCCCTGGTGCACTTGCTCACGCTCTCTCTCTCTCTCTCTCTCTCTCTCTCTCTCTCTCTGCTTGAAAATGAATAAATAAATTTTTTAAAAAAAGAAGGAAAGTCTTAGTGAATACTCCCTATTATTGCATCAGTGTATATAAGAACTTGGCTTGCTACACTGTGATTCTGGCATGAATCACAACATATAGCAGTTTATGAAATGAGAGACTAACAAGAGCACTGGCACTACATCAGAATTACTCTGTGACGCTAGTGTGGAAAGTCTCATAGATACCGAAAGGTATCCAGCTCCCAGAAGGCAGTTAGTGTAGTTCTGGAAGGGACTGCACAGGCTGACAGGGGAAACTGATGAATGACAGCTGGAGTAAACAGAGACCACTGACATGAAACACAATCTGCAGCCATGATTAGGCTGACCACACCTCCTACTGGGAGAGAACAGCGAACCAAGAAGGAGCACTTGTGTAATGGAGAAACCTGGGCCTGGGGGAGACAATCAACAGCTTTCAAATTTGGCCAAATTTTCCACTTAGTGAGGGGGAGCCCTTGTCTGGAACTTGGGATTCAAGGCAATAGGCACTGGATCCAGTACTCTTGGGCTCCTAAGACAAGATGCACTATGGGAGCGATTGAAGGGGAGGCTACTAAAAATAGAATCTAGGTAATCCAGAATTGTGTATATTTGTTAACCTACACTGACCTCACTCTCCGATGGAGATTATGTTTGTATTTTTCAGGATGCAGCCAGAGAGTTGGGGCCAATCTAACCCTACCAACCAACCGTAGGCTGATAGCTGAGATCCTGGCAAGAGAGGAGCCACCACAGTCATATTGTGGAGGATCCATATGGAACCCCACAGAGAATGAGGGGATGAACAAGGGACCCACAGCCACAGCCATCCAATCAACACAGGATAAGCCAGTGAGACAGAAACCAATGATTTTTGACACAAAGACCCCTAAGCTCACAACATTAAAGCAGCCTTGATACTCATCCACCACGACTCAGTGAACTGAGTGGAAGAGGGGGCGGAAAGATTGTGAGAGCTGTGGTGGGGGAGACTATCCAGAGGCATAGCACCCTTCAGCAACAACACACTTGGGCCAGGATGACCAGGCTGAATAATAGGCTATCCAGGGTTCCCTGCCACAAGGACTGATCCAGATGTCCCATGGAGGAGGATATCCAGCTGATTGGGGATGGGGGCGGGGAGCATCAGGGAATTGGGAATAACAACTCATTGTTTGCCCACTAAATAATGTAACTCTTTATGGACAATTATATATATATATATATATATATATATATATATATATATATATATATATGCCTATCTTACAGTTGAAATCAGGAGTAGAATGTGAGAGAGACTAAGGGGAATGTAAGTGGGACCTGGCATCACAGGGCAGTTGATTAGAGGCAGGAAAATGTTCAACAGAGGGGAAAACAAAGAGCATAATTGTCCCCTCTGCCTCTTATGTACCCTGTGTGTATAAGAGACACGGAAGTCACTTTGTTTCTGGCTTCAGTTGGTACTGGGGAACTGAACCCAGGCCATCAGGCTTTGCAAGCAGGCACCCTCACTGCTGAGCCATCTCTCTAAACCATCTCTCATTTTTAAACCAAAAGTTTCAAAATATTGTCTAAGAATCCCAAAAATTTTTTAACAAAACTTTAGTTTGGTTTTTGACCTTTAAAATACCAGAGATTGCACAGAAAATGTTGAGTACTAAATGACAGATTTAACTCAAAACTTTTAGGATAACGTCTGATTGAAATATCTGTTTGAGATTTAGTATGGGTCATTTAATATAGCGACATCATCAAACAAATTTCGTGGAAACTCTCTATGTGGACATCTACATTACTAGCCTGAGACAATTGGAGCAATATTGAATTTAGAAATATGGTATAAGAATAGTTCACCACAATTAAAATGCAATACATTTCAGTTTTCTTAAATTGATGCATCAAAAAATGTTAAAAACAAAATCTACTTAGTATTCAGTATCATGAAAAAAAATAACATTTTATCTTACAACACCTAGCACAATGATAAAGATAAGGCCATGTCCAATAATATTCAACTGTAGGTTTTTCAATCATTCTAGAGTCACCCACATATTATTTGGTTCTTCTACATTCAAGAAAAGAAGTTGTCTTTCTCTCCATTCCTGAGCGTATTCACTAGTAAGTGGCATATTCATAGCACCTGCCATATGGGATGTCATTTCTAAGATTAGGTTTTGCAAACCTACTTAGATATTCAGCTGTCATGTTGAGAAGGAACTTAATGATGCCAAAGTAGGCCTCTCATATAGGAAATAAAGATGCTGATCCCAGCTGGACTAACCTCAGGGCTTCAATAGAGCTAAGCATTGACTACTGAACATCTAATGGGAGGCTTAGAGGCCACTTGATGGAAGCTTCATGAGACAGTCTCATCCTGAATATCTGGCTCAACCATTCTCAGATTCCTGCATTATAGCAATGAAGACATTTCTTGCAGTTGTCATTCAATAATGCCCATGACACATGACATGACATGATCTACTCAGATTTCCTGGAGTGTCAGTATCATACAAAACACAACTGCTGAATAGGAACACACAGGGCATTTGCTTCTTTGCATATGAGTACAAGGCCTTTTAGACCCTGGCTCAATGTGCATGTTTCAGTCATCCTTGAACAAGTTGAAATGAAAGGATTAAATTTTAACATTCCTCTCCTGGTTACCTTCAAACAGGGGAGTTCTGTTTCCATTTCTTTTGGATTTTGTAATTTTAAATTAGCTTATGCATGAAAAACTAAAGGAGAAAACCTGACTGTTGTCATTTTGAAAATGAGAGAAAAAAATTCTATTTGATGTGGCTGATAAAAGTTATTTAATTTTCTCTCAGTGACACACTGGCAGAAATGCTCCTTTTACTTGTATTGACTTCACTTGACAGTCCACTTGGGGAAAGTATGACTGCCACCCCATTATCCAGAGGAAAAAGTTTAAAATAAACTAGCTAAAGCCAAACATCTAGATGCTGTACAGTTTGGATTCAGACAAGGCAAGTGTGATGGTCAAGTTTTGATGTCAACTTGACCTTTCAAGTAATCTCGGGTGGGTCTCTGAGGATGTTCACAGGAAGGCAGCCTCTCAGTAGGGGGCAGGATGTAAGGAAGCTCAAAGGATGTAGAAGTAAACATCCTTTCCTGTGTGGGCAGTGCAGGAAGGAAATTCCAGAGACTCAGGAAGCCATTAAGTCTGGGATAGAATTGCAAGACCCCACCCCAGGGCTAAAAAAGGTCAAAGAATTCTCTCCTTGCCCTCCTGCCTGTTTGCTGTTTGCTATTGTGTGTGTGGTGTTGGTGATGGGTTTCTCTGCTTGGACCTGTGAAAGAGGACCAACCTCTTTTGTGGTTAGAGAACTTCCCCTCAATCTGTAGTTTCAATAAATATTTTCCTCCCCTAAATTGTGCCTGGTTTGAAGATTCATCCCAGCAGCGTGTGGCGGACTACAACAGCAAGTAAGAATTGAAGTTTCTATTTTTAATCAATTTTACAACTGGTATTCAGAAGAAAGAAAACAAATAAACAAACCACATAAAAGAAGTTGTTGACTTATGTCAACATAAATTAGTTGCCTATTCAAGTACTTATGTGGATTATAGGGAAGTGTACGGTAATTATATAATTATATTCCCTAATCAAAATGACAGTGATATTTTGTGTGATGATGGGCTATGCATAATAATCATCTATGTCATATAAGACAGCTTTATATTTTCTTAATGCAATGAGATCAACCAATAAAATTATTCTGGTAGTTTTAGGTTTTAACCTTTTATAACTGTTCTGATTTCCACAATTAAAAAAAATTGTATCTTACTATAAGAACAGGGAAGAATAGATTCTGTAAAGCAGATGACATTGATTGCTAGTTATAGTATTCTGTCTTTTTATTGCTTGAGAGCTTTAGTACAATGTGGAAATGTTGAGATGTATGGAAGAGCTGTAGAGATGATGTACATTGAGAAATAAGAGCTAAAATAAACTAAA
Source organism: Zapus hudsonius (assembly GCA_004024765.1). Lineage (NCBI taxonomy): Eukaryota > Metazoa > Chordata > Mammalia > Rodentia > Dipodidae > Zapus > Zapus hudsonius. Next base: position 28,049 of record PVHP010001088.1, read on the forward strand.
AGGCACTGGGTACTAAAAAGAGACAACTCAAAATGGAATCAACTTTTTCCAGTCAACTAAGAAGAAACAAGCAGAACAAAACCAGAGTATTTAAGGTAGCTATAATAAATTCATGTTGATAAAATGCATAGTAAATGCATATAGAAAGATTCTTCAAAAGCACCTTGATTACATTCTGTTGACATTTTCATGAAACTAAAGGATAAAATAAATAAAAAGAGTCTGATTAATCAGTGGAAGTCAGAAGAATCCAGTCATGTCACAGATCAACAGGGCAGAATTGATTCTTGTTCTCATCATACATATGAATTTTACCATGGTTGTAGAAGCCTTGGAAATACAGTGAAAAATGAAGCTAGCACATGAAAGTTTTATTTGCACTGCACATTCATGGTACAGGTACAAAAAGCAGGAATCATAACTCTTTTCCAGTTGTTGGGTTAATTTGTGTGGATGTTTTTCTATTCATTATTAAGAATGCGAAGGATGCAGAAGCTAAGTAACTATTTCAGAGTGAAATAGTTAAACTCACCATTTTTCTCCAAGTAAGGGAAACAAGCTTTTTGTACCTGATCATGACCAGGTCATGACTGTGTGGTTTTGTTAAAATCACTGTAAATCCTTTCTGCAAATTCCAGGAACTAGGGCTTGACCCAGAGATAATAATCATCTCTGAGATCTTAAAAATTACTTTTAGAATGGGCGAGGTGCTGACTGGGTTTGACTGGTGATTAACTAACTGCTTTTTGATTCTGTACACAAGCTTACTCTTTCCACACAGTAAAGGATGTGGTTTTGCCTTTATAAACCGTAAGTTACTGGAACTCAAGGCTGACTCTCTCCGGAGTAGAGTAAACCCCAGCCAGTCACCTGAATAATTTTCCTTTTTATCTCTCAAGACCTTTCAGTGTCTTTTTTGATTTTGGGTCTGAGGTCTTAGTGACACATCCTTCAGAAAGAAGCTGGAGAAAAACTGATAAACTCTTGAATCTCTTGGGGGACATGCAGTCAAACTACCACACCTGGAACAAGCAAATTGTGGGCTAGGACACCTGTGAATTGGATGACACAGGAAGTCACATTTTCCCATCTCTTTACCTTTATCAGCACTATAGTTTTGTATGACTTTTCCTTGTTTAATACAGTCAAGTAATTTCCAACTTGCTGTTAGGGAAGAGAATGGGTAGGAAGATAAGGGAAGGGGTATGGAGTAAAGAAGTGAAAGGAGAGGAAGAGAGGGAAATAAAGGAAAGGAAGAGGAAGAAAGGGAAGGACAGGACCAGGGAGGGTGAGAGAAGGGAAGGAAAAGGAGGGGAAGACAAAGCAGATGGCCATGTTGTTCAAACCCTCAGAGCTTAATTTAAAGGAGACTATGAAGGGAAGCAAGTTTGTATGCAATCAATTACAGTATTATTCACTGCTAATGAAGTTAGAGAGCAGTTTTAAACCATTGAGTGAAGGAATCATTGTACTGAGAGCTTCCATTAATCAATTTCTTTAATTTTGTCTTATACTACTTGTTTTGCAATATTATAGCAGTATTGTGTTATCTATGCATGAAACAGCTACTCTCTGGATAGCTTCTGTCTGTCAACACTGAACTAGGAGTAAGAGAAACAACATTGGTAAAAGAAAGCCTTGAATCTGAACATCATGAAGGAGTTTATATTATATAAATATGATACATTCACAATGTAGACAAGCTCAAAATAGAAAATCAAGTCTGGGACAGAGCATGGACTGTGATCAACTTTACTGTTAGCAACCCTTCAGGATGAAGTTCTGGAACCTACTCATGTGTCCAATCGCTTCTGACCAATCCCAGAATTCTCCAAATATTGCCTGTATTCCTAGGCTCAGCATCAAGGATAAGTCTAGCCTCATCAGGTTCATCATTGTGATTCTGTTTCCCTTGACATATAAATATTTATTTGTAGCATCTTGAGATGATTCTTCTCATTAATGTGGTCTCATGACTTCACAGCATTTCTCAAGGGCTTTGGAATAATGCTTTTGACTACAGGTCCTCTTTATTTGTTTATCATTATAAAGTGATAGATGCAGCAGGAAGTACTTCTGTTATTTTTGTGAATATTCTATTGGATAATTTTCTCTCAGAAGGGAGCAACCTTCAGGGAGGAGATATGAGAAAAATGTTAGCAGGTTGAAAGTGGATGATTCAGACAGTACAGAAATCAAGGAGGGCGTCAATGGTGTGAAAAGCTTGTCTTTTTAGTGACAATATCCTCTGGAGTCAGTTTTTTTTTTCCAGGAGAACTAACATTTGAATGGAGGTTTCTCATTCTTTTCATTGACATCATTTTGGTTGATGAGCATTCAAAAAAACTGCAATCAAGTTTTATTATTTTACTAAATAGAGCTAATTTATCTAGAAATATTTTTTCTTCTTTAAGAGTAATGCTTTCAAATGAATTCTCAATGATGAAGAACACATAAAAGTATTAAAATAATTTGTGAAGTGATAAAAAAGAATGATTTAGTCAAAATAATAATACAAATTTTATATGAAAATAAAGCCAAAATGAGATGATTTTAAAACAAAGATAGAATAAATGTAAAGAGATACTATTAGTGAAAGTATGTTATTTCCAAATATATGGCAAGTACTACTGATAGAATACTAATAAAAATTTATTTCCAAACATTTTTCTTAATATGCAAAGGAGATCTAGATAAATTGACTAGAAACACAATTATATGCCAACAGGTATCTATATGTATTTATATATAAGTATTTGTATATTGGTAAGTATACAACAAGAACAGCAAGAACATATTGGCACTGAAAGGATGGTCTTTGGACATTCCTTGTAGATGTGTGTCCTATGAACTTCCTTAAGTCTCTTGGGAAGAAAGAAAGCAATTCTCAAAACTCAGGGTCTTGCTGGAAATGATAGTGTTAAATCAGAGATGAATGTCATTATTTTTAAAAATTTAATATATAAGGAGCTATATTAGTGTATATCAGTGTTCCAAGCTGATAATCTATCAGTTGAATCATTACATTTTTTAAACAAGAGTATTTTTCCAAAGAATTTACTATTTTAGCAAAAGCAAAAGCTCATATTAATATATAGAGGAAGATATGTCCCTTCCCTCTACAAATACACAGCTTCAAAAGGAAGCTGTGATAGTTTGAATGGATGTCCCCCAATAGATTCCACAGTTTTACTAAAGCTTATAATTTAGCCGCCTGGATGTAAGAGGTGTCCCCTTGACCTGTCCAGATAGTAGATTCCAGCCCTGATGTGTTTCTGGGGCCAGATCTTGAATTCCAGCCATATATATGCAAAGAGAAATCTGAGCTCTGAGGCAGGCACTCACCGAAGTTTGGGGGGTGGGTGCTGGGTCTCTCTCTCTCTCCCTCCCTCCCTCTCCCTCTCCTTCTCCCTCTCTCTCTCTCTTTCTCTCTTTCTCTTTCTCTCTCTCTCTCTCTCTCCCATCTATGAAGGGAGGCCAGCCTCTTTCACCATTTTGGAACTTCCCTTGGATCTGTAATTTCAATCAATCCCTTTCTCCCATAGCTGTGCCTAGTTTGGGGGTTTCATCTCAGTGTCATGTAGCTAACTATGACAGGGGATAATTTAAACTTATTAAGAAAGTTACTATAAAAGTTACCATAATATGAGTGCTCATCTTTGTTTAAGTACTCAGAATACACTATCAAATTTAAAAGTGCCCAAAGGGTTTACCAATCCCAACACTGTTCAAAATCCAAAATCCAATGATTCATCTGAAACTCAAGATAGTCTCTTAACTGTAAACCTATAAAAAAACCTATAAAAAAACTATAAAAAAACTACAAAACACATGTCAAAATACTTTTACATATTGTAGCAGAAAATAAAAATTCCCATTTCAAAAAGAACAAATTCAGTATACCAAGGAAGTATTGAGACAATGCAAGATAACCAACAAGCAGGGCAAAAGACCTGTGCTGCAGCTCCATCTGAGACTTGTGGCAAAATCTCTAGAACACAAATTTCAGCTTTCAGCTGAGTTGCTTGCTCTCCAGCAAGACCCACCCAAGCCAGAGTGAGCAGTTCATTGAAAATTCAGCATTGCTAAATGTTCTCAGTATACAATCAGGCAGCCAGCATGACACAGACTGCTTGTAGCCAATACTGACAAGTTCTATTTCCCATATGAAGCCTCATAAAACAAGCTTCCACAGGCAACAGTTCTCTCTGTATTTAAGTTTTTCAAACTCTGACCAATATTGCCCTAAGCTCTACTTATAATACAGAAGAGACTCTCCAATCCGATGTGTCAGACTCCTTCCACATTCTTTCAGTAAATCAGGTCCAAAAGAAGAGTATTATCTATCTATCCACATATTACCTATCTATCTAAATTATATATAAATATATAATATTTATTATATATATTTAGTTATATAATATTTATTATATATAAAAATTATTCATATGAGTGGTATATATGTATAGTCAGGTTTAGTGCAGCCGCAACTCCACGCCATTCCTGGCACTATTTTTTTTTTCTGTTGTAGCTTGCCTCTCATTGCAGGGACCAAACACTTGACCCAAAGCAGCTTATGGGAGGAACGGTTCAATTTCAGGCTTACAGTTTTGATTAAAAGTTTCATCATGGCAGGCCAAAGAAAGTCAGAACAGAAAGCTGTCATGTATCTGGGTGGACATAGTTTCAATTCTGGTGTTGCAGAAGCTGATAAACTTTATAGTGTACCCCCAGGGACACATCTCCTCCAGCAAGGATTCAAATTTCACATTGTGACCAGCTGGGGATCATGGGAAATCACAAGTCCATGAGGAAATGGGGACACTTTACAATCAAACTGTCATATCAGCTGGAAGAGAGTAAGCACACAAGCATATTAAAATCAGAAAGTTAATATAAATTGTGTCAGTTTAAGATAAATTTGGATCAATCTTTTTTATTCATCTAGTTTTCTAAATTTGTATAGGTGGATACATTGTTTTATTGGAATGAGCAAAATAACTCTGTAGTATTCAATGCCCATTCAGTGATAAACAATCCATGTTTCATGCAAAATGTGAAAACAAGAGCAAATAGATATTACCCATACCTGAACTTCACTCTATGTAAGGTTGAGCAATGACTTCAAATATTTGTTTTCCCTAAAATATGAGATTCAAACAAAAATCCATGTGCTTAAACTGTGTGATATTTTTTCTGCAATTATTTGAAGGGAATTTACGTTGGTACATCTAAGACGAAACAATTTTTTTCTAGATACAAAGAGAAAATTTTCCAAATGATGACATGTATTTCTGTGTTAGGAAAGTCTTCTCTTGACGTTCCTGCAGAGTTGAGTTAATGAAAGGACATCTGAAACGTGTGGTATAAATCCCCACATGTAGTTCTTTTAAACTGCAGCTTCACGGGAATCATTGCTTCACTTCCACAAAAGAGGTGTTCTTAACTCATTTGTGAATTTTTTAAAAAAATATCTTTATTATAAATAATTAGATACATTGTATGAACAAATTTTGTGATGGTGCCTCTATTTCCCTCCTCTCTGTCCCCTACCCACTGGGGTCCCTCCTAGGTGCGCATACTGATCCTTCCATAGTGTAGGGGGTTATGAACTGCACCAGAGGTAGCCAGTTTTTTCCCCATTTGTGTGTTGTTGCTGGGGGGGCAGTGTCTCTAATTCTTGTAAAATGATAAAAATTAGAAATTCTGATTATATCTGGAGATTTGGAGGATGAATCTAATGTACTTGAGTTTATAGAACATTCAACTTTGGACTTTGGTGTATTTATGAGCTGTGTAAATCACTGGTATAAAATCAAGTTACCACCAGCTGTCTTCACAAAGCAATATTCATGTAAATAGACCAAATTGAACTTAATAATGTGAACTCCCATGATTAATTTATCGCTTAGGAACATAGGTGTGTGCTCTCTAATTGCTTCCTTTTTTTTTTCCTGGAAAGGCTAATTGATAATATATCTCCCATGATATTATAGCTTCTTGGAAATTATTCCTAAGAGAAGATAGAGGATATATTTTTCTTTATTTGACATGAACAAGACCATATATTATGCTTTGATGTCTTCCTTCTGCTCCTAATCATTATGTATTTAAGAAATTTGCCATCTTGGGGCTGGGAAGAATGCAAACCCTGCCAGCCTGGGTTCAATTGCCAAGCCATCCATGTAAGCCAGGCACAAAAAGTGGTGTAAGATTCTGATGCTCATTAAGAGTCCCTGGCATGCCCAGGAGCACCCACACATACACACTGAGATAAGGAAACATTTTAAAGAATTGCCATCTGAAGAGGAAAGATTATAAAGTGTTTGGGTTTATTAAATTAATTTCTTAATCACAATTTAATAAGTCCCAAAGATATGAAATTTTCACATCTATGAGTTGACCATAATTATACTCATAAAATAACAGAAATCATTTCATATCTTTCATGTTCATTTCCACTCACTATACTTCCCCTCATCCCGTCACCTAGGAAAGTGTTTTTTCTTAGCTGCCAACTACATTGAAAATAATGTCATTCTATCATGTTTTTACTTTCAATTTATCTGTGAAGTTACTATATTTTGGATGTCTGCTTTCTCCTGATTGCTTCATGCTTCATTGTAGCATTACTTAAGTCTATAATATTTTTATCTATTTCTATTTGGACATTTTTGAAGACCACTATGACTCTCTGGAAACTTCTTTGTTGCTCATGCCAATATCCTTTCTGGTTGCTGGCACAAAGGACTTCACAAAACTCACGTTAAGTAGGAAAGTTGATTTTTGTCTTGTAGTTCAGCATTGCAGTCTATCATGGTGGGAGGCAGGACAGCAGGAGCTTGAAGCAAGTGATCACCTTCTGCATGGTGAGGAAACAGAGCAGAAGGGGAGAGGTGGGGCTCAGCCAGCGGGCATAGCTCCTTGTTATTCAGACCAGGATCCCAGAACATGGACCAACCTGACCACACTTCAGTCTTCTCATCTCAGTTAACCTGATCAATATAATCCCTCACAGGCAAGCTGTCAAAAACAAACAAACAAACAAACTTTTCTCTGGGGAGACATGACCTCTTGACCTCTATTCACCCTACATAGGGCTCAGATGACAGACCAAAGTAAAATTTCACCAAAACCAGTTTTGGTAAACCAACAGTTTTATCAGGGTTGCTTAGAGGAACATGAATATCTCAACACACATAGCGATGAAATTCAGCAGCGGTCTCAAGGAAGCTGCATCTCAGAGGCTGACTGCACAACCTACAGGCAGCTTCTGTAGACCTGGAGTCTCTTCCCCAAACACTTGTTTTCTCTTTATAGAACTGTAAAGAGGGGCTTGCAACCCTTTTCCCAGACGTTTTGACTCTCTGAATCTCCTGAGCCCCGATTCCCTAGGAGGGAATGTTTAATTGCTGCACAAGGCAGTTCAAATTCTAACCCTCAGTGGTTGTTTACCTGTCCTTGGTGAATGGTCATGTGGCCTTTTAAGTTTCAGCTTGCCCAGACTTGGCCACCTGCGCCTTCCAAAGCCTTCTTCCTCTCTTTAGGAGGGAATGCTTTAATTTAGAGCAATTTGCTATATGGCACATTCTCACAGGCTAAACTTCTCTAGATAATTCCTGATAGGTAATTGTAGGTCTTGTCAAATTGAGAATCAATATGAGCCATCATATTGCTGTTACTTATGTGTGGGAGGAATAGCTGACAGACTTCTAGATGGTTTCTGTTTCACTTCATTATGAAGAAGACTCTGGCAAACATTTACAAACCAGAGCATGATAGGTTTTTTTTTTCTTTTTCACACTAGCTAAGAACAGAATCATGGGACTAATTTATAGATGAATATTTAATTGTATAATAAATTGATAAGCAGATTTTTAAAATGATTATAGAACTTTGTCACCTCTATCAGGAAAGTTTGAAAGTTTTCATTGCTCAAAGATCCCAGACACAAATGTTTATAGAAATAAATTTTTAAATGTTAACAATTCTAGAGGTTCAGGAGTCATTTGTAATTGGTGTATTTCTGATAAGTAAGAACATATCACTTCATATCATGGTAGACATTCCTGCATGTTCTGTAAAAAGGCACTTTTTGCTGGATGTCAAATTGCAGAGATGTTATCTTTTGTTGTTTTCTTTTCCTGAAAAATTCATGTCTGCATCTTCTGTGTCCCGTTCCAGTACTACAAGCTTCTATAAGTTACAGAAATAGAACTGTCAGATATCAAATTATGGACTTGCTACCTATGGGTTTCTATCACTTTTGAATCTCTAATTTATGATGTTTGTCCACTTGAGGCATTTGTAGCTTCCAAAGAATCAAAATTTTTAATTTTTAATGTCACATGATTTTGAGGATCATTAGGAGAGAGGAATAAGAATCAATAAAACCAAATTATATTTAAAAATTCCACAATTAATGAGACATAAATCTCTGAATGCCACTAGCAATGAAAAGAAATGATTACAATGTTCTTATATTAGGCTCTGACACTGTCTTAGAGTTTACCTTTATAAATTTGTTTTTATTAATAATTCCATGTATCTATAAATATATTTTTATCATATTCAAACCTAGGACATCATAACCTCTTCCTAACAGCCCTGCTGAACTCTGTTTTCATTTTATTTGAATTATCATTTCTTATTATTCTGTATCAGATTTATTAAAAGACATGTACTTCCCAATCTCTCAGTGTATTATGGTTTTATAGTTAAAATGTATCTATAGTAAGCAGTATGCTAAGTTTTAAATAATATTTTTATTTATCACAAAAAATTAAATATTAAAACAATTATTTATTCATTTGCAAGCTGAGAGAGGGAGAATGAATCAGAGAGAGAGAGAGAGAGAGAGAGAGAGAGAGAGAGAGAGAGAGAGAGCGAGCACTGGTGTGCCAGGGCCCCAGCCACTTCAGTGTGTCACTGAACCTAGCTAACACTGTTGTACTTGAAGTCAGCCTGGCTGACCAGCAAGTTCCCTTGATTCTCTGGTCTCTGTTCCATACTGCACAGGGTTTGCAGAGAAGAATGGATACATTCAGCTGTTTTCATGGCTGCTGGGTATCATACTCAGGGCAATCAGAATCCCTTATGCTTTCTTGCTTGAATAACAAGCACTTTTACCTGCTCAGGCATCTTCTCAGCTCATTCTTTGTTGCTTTCTCATTAAGCTATTTGATAATTTAATTTGTATTTTTGACATTTTCATATATGTATATAGTGTGTTTTTATATTATTCCTCCCAATTACCTTCTCTTAATCCTCTTCCCCTTTCACTAAATCCTTCTTCTTCCTCATTAATCCTCATCTTTCATAATTTTATATTTTTAAATATTTATTTATTTATTTACAAGCAGAGAGAAAGAGACAGAAAGAATGGGCTCAACAGGGTCTCCAGCCACCACAAAAGAACTCCAGATGCATGATCCACTTTGTGCATTTGGCTTTACATGAGTACTGGGGAATTGAACCCAGGTCATTTCAGATCTCTTCAGACCAGTGCTGTAGCCCCTAAGGCACCCCTCCAGCCCCTTTTATACTTTTAACAACCATTTAATTAAATTGGGATTCGTTATATCAACATGGGTGGAAAATTATTTTCTGAGGAATGAACAATTTAACAGTGGCTAGATCACTGATGATCATGACTCCCATTCTACCAATATCTGTCAGCAGGTATGATGTTTTATGAACCACACAGTTAGTGAAATACTGACAGACTCAGTCTTGTACAGGAAATCACAGCTACTATGAATTCATGAGTATAATGGTCATGTCTTAGCTAGAAGATAGTGTTTCACAGTCCTTGATCCCGTCCCCCTACACTTGCATTCTTACTGCCTCCTCTTCTGTGAGGTTGCGTTAGCCTTGGAAAGGGTATTTCAGATGTCCTGTTTGAAGCTGAGCACAAAGCAGTCACTATTTCTTGACAATTTTGCCATCTATGCATCTCTGAACTAACCTCTTCCCATTTTAATAAGAAGCTTCTTGAATTACTAGTCTAGGGGAAATTGTGGATAAACACTATAGTAGGTTTTGCCCTAGGGCCTATGACTAGCCAGATTTTAAGCCAGAAGCATGAATTACCTCCTGTTGTGCAGGCCTCAAATCCATTCCAAAATGATTAGTTACTCCCATGATATTCCTGCCACTATTGCATGAGTGGGCATATCTTTCCTGTCAAACCATTATTTTCTTTTTTAAAAATTTCACTTTAAGTTTCTGTTTTAACTACATGTGTAGTTAAATGACCTCCTGAGGGTAGTATTAATCTATTTTGAAACTAGATCAATACTGTCATTAAAATAGAAAATGGGCAAAAATTTCTTATGCACAAATTTTCTTTGCATAAGTTTCACTCTAAACCACTAGATTATTTCAAATTCTCAGTTATCCAAAAGGCAGAAAAACATACCACTGAAAAGACCCAGGCTTAGATAGCAGCTTGACAAAGCCCCCAACTGAGAAAGAGCTGGTGGCACCTGTTATAATTGTGTTATAATTCTGGACAGCCTGGACACTTCATGGAAATTGTCCCAGAGCAGGGCTCCACCTGTGCCATATCCTTTATTTCAAGGAGACTGGAGGGCTGTCTATCCCCAAAGACACATAATTCAGAGGCCAGAAACCATCCCACAAGTGGTCAAGATGGACTGCAGGGGCCTGGGATTTCTCTCTCCATCTCACACAACTCAAACTTTCATCACTTTCCAGGGCCCCAGATATTTCTACCAACAGAGGAAGAAACCCTTAATCTCCTTCCAAACACTGGAGTCTTAGTTATCAGTCTTAATCCCTAACCCTGGCTGGCTCTCCTCCCAAATTGTGATTGTGGCAGGCATTTCTGGCAAGTCTGGGAGCAGACACTTTTCTCCACTACTCAGTTGTAATTAGGGAGTATTGCTCTTCATTTGTGCCTTTTTGATTATGCCATAATCTCCTACCGCACTATAGGAGACCTCCTTGTTAAACTAGGAACTTCCATTTTTATGCCCCTTGGGCCAGCATTATGCTTACCTTTAATGGGAATGAACCTTAATCTTAGTATCTGAGCCACTTGGGGGAAAAATCTGTCAATCTATGATAGCCAAGCATGTTCAAGTTTGCAATAAAGTCCCTAACTTCTTTCCACATCAGAAAAAAAATACCATTGCAACCAGAGCCCCCAAAAGGCCTACTCCCAGGCATAATTTAAAAACTCAAGGGCTGGAGAGATGGCTCAGCGGTTAAGGTACTTGCCTCCAGTGCCTAAGGCCCCCAGTTCAATTCCCCAGGACCCACATAAACCAGACCCACAAGGTGGTGGCCCTGGTTCTCTCTCTCTCTCTCTCTCTCTCTCTCTCTCTCTCTCTCTCTCTCTCTCTCTCTCTCTCTCTCTCTCTTTCTGTAGCTCTCTGCTTGAAAATAAATAAATAAAATATTTTAAAAAAAATAAAAAATAAAAACTCAAAAGTCTTTCAGTGCTTTACAATAGTCCATGTAAGGCTTCCATGTAGGGTTTCCAGGAGCCTAGGAGAGAATGGTGATTAGTACAAGTCCTCCCTATGATCACTGAGGCTGTAATTTCCATTTGTACTTTGGTGCATGATTTATATACATTTTAGCCCAGATCCCAGAATACATGCTGTCATGGTTTGATCCAGGTGTCCCCCCACAAATGAATGTGTTCTGGATGTTGGATCCCCAGCTGATGGCAGTTCAGTCATTAGAACCTCCCTGGAGCTGTGTTGTTGGGGGCAGACTTAAGGGGTTATAAACCAGCTTCCCCTTGCCAGTGTTTGGCACACCTTCCTGCCACTGTTTGCAGTGCACTGGCGGAGGTGGTGTCCACCCCTCTGCTCATACCATCGTTTTCCCTACCAGGATGGAGTCTCCCCTTGATTTCATAAGCCAAATAAACCCATTCCTCCAGAAGCTACTTTTGCTTGGGTTCTTTTGGCACAGCAACAGAGACAGTTGACTAAAACACATACAGTTCTTTACTTGAAAGAACTGTGCATTCCCTTGAGGCAACCTTACAATACTTATTTGTCTTGGATGACTGTGTAGATCAGTCTACACAGTTAACTTGGACTGTATTGTCACAAGTGTTCAGATTTTCCCCCACTTATTTGGCCAGGCCTTGTCACAAGACCTTTCTCACTTTGCCTATTCAGGTTATGTATGTTATGTTATGTGGATGACATCCTTCTCTATGCACCAACTGAACAGAGTTCACAGAATGGAACTCAGGCCCTTTTAAATTTCCTTGCTGACAGGGGGTATAAGATTTCAAAATCTAAGACTCATCTTTGTAAATCCTCTCATAAATATCTAGGCCTGGTCCTAGGTGATAGAATTAGAAAATTAGGAGAAAAGGAATCGGGCACATCCTATCTTAACTTTTACTTTTGGGCATGACTTTGTTGTTGTTGTTGTTGTTGTTGTTGTTGTTAGCCTTAGGTACCTAGCTTTGGAGAATTTGCCAGTTATTAAAAGATACCAAAAGTTCAGGAAGTCAAATTCCCATCTGGGAACCTGAGTACAAGTTGGCTTTCAGGCAGTTAAAACAATATTACTATAGTCACTATCTTTTTTTTCCTTTATTGTTCATAATTAGATAGATTGAATGAGCAAATAATGAGTTGATATCCCCATTTCCACAATTTCCCTCTTCCCTCAATCCAGTACCACCTCCCTTTTTATGTTGTTACTGAGGGTATCAATGTCTCTGGCAGTTCTCCCCACCATGGTTCTTACAATCTTTCCTCCCCCTCTTCCACTCAGTTCCCTGAGTTATGGTGGTTGAGTATTAAGGCTGCTTTATTGTTGAGGTCTTAGGGAGTCTCTGTACTTCTGCTTTAGGTTGTGTTGAAAATGTTGGTGTCTAGTTTATCCTGTGTTGATTGACTTGCTGTGGTTATGGGTGTCTTGCTTATCCCACCACTCTCTTTGGGGTTCTATATGGATCACTAATGGAAGATCTGGTGTGGCTCATCTCTTGCCCGGATATGCTATAGGCCTGTGGTTTGTTGGTAAGGTTGGAGGATCCATAGTGCTCTCTCTCTCTCTCTCTCTCTCTCTCTCTCTCTCTCTCTCTGCATTCTGAAAAGTACAAACAGAATCTCCATTGCAGAGTGAGATCAGTATAGCACAAGTGATCATTTCATGGTTCGCTGTTCTTTCCCAGTAGGCAGTGTGTTCAGCCTACTCATGGTGGCCAACTGTGTTTCATGTCAGTGGTCTCTGTTTACTCCAGTTGTCGTTGACCAGCTTCCCCTGGCAGCTTATGCAGTGCCTTCCAGCACTGCACTAACTACCATCTGGGGGCTGGTTACCATTCTGGACCTGGCAGGATCTTTTAATGCTGATAGATGGCTTTCTGTGGTTTCTTCAGCAACAGAATCTTGCCTCAGGCCTGGGATGGATATTCAAGAGCTTTGAGAAAATCCTGTCTTTTTTGGGGGGACCTAATGGGTCACTTTGGTCAACAGCTCAGTGAGGTAAGGAGCTGGTAACTGGGACCAGGAGTTGTCAGACTGATCAATTTTTCACAGGCTTAGACTCTCTCCTCTTGTATTCACAGCCCCTCTTGCCAGAGGATGCCCATAACTTGCTCAATAGGTTACAGTACGCACCTGAGGATTTTATGATTTTATGTCACTTTTGGTTTAGTTTCAAGCTTAAGTCATCCCCTTCAACCCCCCCCCCCCATCCTTCACAAACTCACTTTTTCTGACTGGTCTGTGTAGAGTTTACAGTCACCCTGGTTAAGGACCGCATATGAGGGAAAATATACAGCGTTTGACTCTCTGTTCTTTTGAGAGATCGCTTAGTAAGATCTGCTCCAATTCAGACCATTTTTCTCTAATTTTCAATATTTCATTTTTCCTTTCAGCTGAGTAAAATTCCATCATGTAAATATACCATAGTTTTGTTATCCATTCCTCCATGGATGGGCATTTTGGTTAATTCCAATTCTTGGCTATTATGAATTGAGCTGCTATAAACATAGTTGCACAAATGTCTCTATGCTGTGATGTGACATCTTGTGGATAAATGCCTAGTAGAGGGATAGCTGGGTCCATTGGTAGTTCTACCATTTTGCTCAGGAGTCTCCATAGTGTTTTCCATAGTGGTTGAACTAGCTTGCAGATCCACCAGTAGTGAGTGAAGGTTCCTTTTTCCCGCATCCTCGCCAGCAAACTTTGTTGTATTTTTTATGACTGCCATTCTGACTGGAGTAAGGTGGTGTTTCATTGTGGTTTTGATTTGAATTTCCCAGTGCTAAGTATTTTTACTTAGAAGAGTTTTAGCTATCCGGGGTCTTTTACCCTTCCAAATAAATTTTGAGATTATTTTTTCTATGTCTGAAGAAAGAGGTTAGGATTTTTTTATCAGCATGGCGTTGAATCTGTAGATTGCTTTTGGCAGGATTGCCATTTTTGCTATATTGATTTTTCCTATCCATGTGAGCGTGCCCAAGGGACAAGAGTTTACCTTATATGTGACTGGAAGGAAGGGTAGCTCTGGGTATATTGACACAGTGCATTTATAGGACCTACACAACAACCAGTGGGATCCCTGGCAAAGAAATAGATTGGGTGACAAAGGATGGCTACCATGCTTTGGAGCTGTAGCCACTTAATTAATAATTACTGAGGCTGTAAAATTATGTTGAAATTAGACCTCTCCCGCTGGCACAAGTGCTCAGCTAGCTGAACTGATGCCTTAGACAGAGATCTAGAATTAAGTGAAGACAAAAAAGATTTGATATTTACACAGAACCTAGCTGTATCTTCCTGGTTTTACATGGACATGCTACCATTGGGAAAGAAAGACACATCCTCAGTGCAAATTGATCTACAGTTAAATGTCATCAAGATATACTACCATTCTCAGTTGAGGTAGCTTTTGTTCACATCAAGTGGCTCCAAAAGAGAGACCATGAAACTGGAGAAGGCAATAGGCTAGCAGATGCAACGAAAAACACAAGTGTTCAAGGACCAATAGCTGAGGCCATAGAAGCTCCCATGATATGGGAAAATCCTTTAAAGAAATAAAGCTGCTATATTCTCAGAAAAAGAAAGAGAATGGGCACAATTAAGGGTATATGCACTACTCTCCTAGTGATGGCTACAAGCTGATGAGAAAAAATTACATCTGCATTTTTCAAGCCAATAGAAAGTCATAATACTTTTTTCATCAATATTTCCACTTATGGAGAGAAAATACTTACCAGTTAGCTCTTAGGCTGTTTACTGAGAAGAAAAATCTCTCAAAAAAAAAAAATAACTATTAAACAAATGGTAGATGCATGTGACATTTGTCTCAAAAGAATAGTTCCTTGAATTCTAAGGTTTCCCTGCAGGGAATATACAGTCCAGGGACACTGTTCAGGGTAAGACTAGAAGATAGATTTCACATACATGCCCATATTTAGGAGCACTAAGTTCCTATTAGTGTGGGTTGACAGTTTCTCCAAATGGGTAGAAACCTTCTGGAATAGGACAGAGAAAGAATCTAATGTAATAATATCTTTATTTATACAAAAATTCCAAGATTTGGATTCTCCAAAGCTTTAAAAGTGAAAATGGTCCCTCCTTGAAAGCCGCCATTACTTAAGGAGTATGAAAAGCATTAGGACTACATTATCACCTTCACTTTGCCCAGGAAAGGTAGAAAAGCCACTAACATTCCTAAAAGACACTCTAGTATATCCTCACTCCCACTGTTGAGCCCCAGTTGATGGATCCCTTCTGAGCCTCAACACCTTTCCTGTGTGTTCACCAGCTAATCCAGTTCTCCACCATACACCTAAATCTGACTCAGGAGATGAGACACTTTCCAATTAAAAGCCACTTAATTTACGTTTCCAAGTTTATAAGGGAGCCATTATACAAGCTTACAACATGACAACCTGCTCAGGACCTTCCCAGTTCCTCAGCTTGGGAGCTCCATTTCTCTCAACCATGTTCTTGTTCTTTCTTAAAATGAATTTTTAGTGGTTTACCATTTGTCTATGGTTTTCAATTTCTGTTAAACATAGACAAGAACTTGGCTTGGAGCTTTGATCCCATTAAGAGCTCAAATCCTGTATCCCTTTCTCTTTCATTTATTGATTTTTCTTTTTTTTTCTTTTTCAACTAGCAATAAAAGTAAGGAAATATTATTTTGAGGTATTGCTATTGTTTTCTTTATTTATGGAATACCCAGATTACCCTAGCCATCTCAACTGAGATGGAACTGAGAACTTTCTTCTTGCAGGGTTTGACTACAAGTCATTTTCTTCTTTTTGGTGACAATGTTCAGGAGACACACCTCTGAACTGAGGACAGCAGCCTGAGGATTTAGCTCCCTTAAACTGTTAGAGACCTCCACACAGGAAAAGCCAAACTTTGCCTTTGTTGAAGAAAAGAATTTCAAGTTGAGCCTGTATGAGGCAGAGTTGGAGTTAATGATAAATGGAGCAAAAGGCTCTTAGGGAAAGACTAATGCACACCTTAGTGAATAGATAAGGTCACTGTATTAGTCTGGATTCTCTAGAGGAAACAAAGTTGACAGAATGGATTGTAGTAAAAGTGAATTTATTGGGGCAGCTCATGACAGTCCAACAATATCAGTCTGCAGGTCCACAGGTGAAGAAACCAGTAGCTGTTCAGTCCATGTGGCTAGATGTCTCAGCAGTCCCAATCCAGCCCAGAAGGCCTGATGGCTCCCTTGAGAGCAGCTGCTCTTCAAGTCCACAATTTGAGACTGAGGAAACTGGGTTCTGATGTCCAGGAAGGGTAGGAGAGCAGGATGCCAGTGCAAGTCAGAACATGAAGTGGCAGCCAACAAGCAGGGAGCCAAGGAGAGAATTTCTTCCCCTTTATATAGCCTTAGGTTGGAGGTCTTACAACCCTTCCCCAGACTTAATGGCTTCCTGAGTCTCTGGAATTTCCTTCCTGCACTGCCCACACAGGAAAGGATGTTTAGATCTAGCTTCTTTGAACTTCTTTACATCCTGCCCCCACCTGAGAGGCTGCCTTCATTTAAACATCCTCAGAGACCTACCCAAGGTTATTAAAAAGATCAAGTTGATAACAAAACCTAACCATCACAGTCACTCTCAGGAGAGTCACCCTAAAAGTACTAGTGGTGTCTGTGCATAGTGTTTTGGAGGCTTTTAGAATGTCATTGCTCACTTCTCCAATCTCTGTTCCCCTGTTCAACAAGATTATAGGGTGACTTGGAAAATGTTTTGGAAGGGATTACAATCTAATCAAATAAAACCATGAGCTAAGAGAAGGTTAAGTCTTTTACTACAAATGGGGTTGCTGGTGACATTTATAGACAATTGGAGGTTTATGGCTGAGAAAAAGGAGAACGGGCATATACATTTAGGCTTTAAGACAGATGCACTGACATTTGGACATTCTTATTTCAAATATCTCTATAAATATAGTATTGTCTGTATGTTGGTAATCTTTGCAGCAAAAGTTAATTAAGCTGGCTTCAATCAAACTCTGGGTTAACAGGCTCCACTCCCTGCCTAGGTCTCTATACTCTTTCCTGTCTTTGTAGCCCTCTTTACTCTCACTGCAGCTAGATGAAGACTGTGACCAATACTTGATATTTCTGGGTAGAAGAGGCACTCTGCTTGTGTCTCAGGGGTTGATCTATATACATTCTGTATTTCATTTGCAATTTACCTCCAAAAGATATTTCTGCAAAAGGCTGGCTTCATGTCACTGTTCCTTTTAGTGATTCTTGATTCTGGAATCATTGCTGCATTTGAAGATCTAAAACCTCCACTCTTCTCTCTAAAACATACTGAAAATTGCAAAATATTACACACATTTTTTTTCCTCTTGGGCCTGTATGCCCTATTTGTGAGTGAGCAAACATTTTCCTTAGCGATTCAGAAAAGTTAACTTGCCTCAGTGAGTCTTCCATATCCCTAAGATGTATGCATGTTCAAGGCCGGCCTGGACATCTTTAAAAATTCTCTGATGCCTTCAAAACAATTTTATTCTTTCCCAACTTTTACAAATACTCTTAGTCTGAAGCTAGTGCTGGAGTAAGAATCTAAAATCTCAATGAGATGAGAAACATGTCAGTATATACCTTTATGTTGAAAAAGTACTTGATAAAATAAAATTGTTAATAAAATAAAGTATATATGACTGCATACTTTAATGCAATAATAAAAACTCTGCATTATATTTTAGGGTTTATTTCCTTAGATTTCATCTCATTGAACTTATATTCTATAACCACTTTAACAAGAAAAAGAGAATTTTTTTTCTCATATAATTCCAGATGCCATGAGCTTATAAAAGTAGTCTTGACATTAGTCAATTTATTACATATTTTATGCTCTTGTAAATTGTCATGTTAAAAATGTTAACTACAAAGGTAATTATGTCTCTGTATTACATTTGACACTATTGCAATCAAAACTGGCAAAGGGATAAGCATATATTCCTTAAAGAGCCATAAAACAAGGTACTATAAACATTTATTAATTATGTCTGTGGGAAGTTCATTCTATCCTTAAATGTGCTTACAGAATTATATACTGGTGTGTGTATGTGTGTGCATGTAAAATGATAAAACTTGGATGGTTTGGAAAGGTCTGGATTTGCATTTCTAAGAATTTCTTCAATTTCTTATTACTAAAATATGTCAAGAAAATGTGCTAGGTGAACAAAGGAATTGTAAAAGCTAATGGTGGATTCAGAGATAAAAATATATTGCCATATTCTTGTGTATGAACTCAGAAAATTTTGGATGCAGTATGGTAGAAAATTGTTCTTAAGTCCGATATTAGATGTAAAGGTTATGGAAATTTCCTTCTGGGTAGTTCCTTTTTCATTCAACAGCAAATAACCATTAGCATAACAGCTGTGTCAGCTAGCCAGGCTGCTTCTTGGAGCAAACAGGAGCTATGCAATCTTTCACTCACTGCCATGCCAGATAAAGTGCAATCTCATACTAATACTAGAGTTCTCCATAGAAACCAGTTGCACAACAGTCGCTTATCAATGGATAAAACTCAACAAGAAGCTGCAAAGGTTTACATTTCAAGGTTGGAGTGAAAATAAAGTAACCACCATGATGCAACATTGAAAAATGCTTTTTTAATACACAAAAAAAGAGCCGTGGAGCTGGTAAAGAACTTTCCATGCAAGAAGGCTAACCTGAGTCATGAAGATTAGCACCTAAATAAAATCTGAGCACAGCAACATATAATCTCAGTGCAGAGGAGAGAAACAAGGATGACTGGGGCTTGCTGGCCAGCTATGTCTAGCCAAACTGTGAGTTCCAAGTTAAGTGAGAGGCCATGCCTCATAAAATAAGATGGAAAAACATTGAGAAAAGTATCCAATGTTGACCTCTTGCTTCAAGATTAATGTGCACATGCATTCATACACATGCCACATACCTGCACTTGCATATGCTACACACACATACAAACATACATATACATATGCTCACATACATATGTCAAACACATGGAAAAATAACTGTCTTCTCTCCATTCACAATACAGAATATATATACTTATGTGTATATGTGTGTATGCGGGATTTGAATGTAAAAAATTGGGCCATGAGAAGAAAAGGAGATCTTAAGGAAGAAAAGGAAAGATTAGGTGATAGATTAAATATGGTACATCCCTTCAAACTACCACAGGTACTGAAGCAAAAACAATAAAAATTAGGAGAGAGGAAGTGAACAAGCGAGAGAGAGAGAGAGAGAGAGAGAGAGAGAGAGAGAGAGAGAGAGAAGAGAAGAGAAGAGAAGAGAGAGAGAGAGAGAGAACTAGCTCCTGTGATTTTAGAGGCTACATGGTGTGTCATCTGCAAAGTGGGAAGCCAGGAAAGCCTTTGGTGTAAATTAGTCTGAGTGTAAAGGCCTTGCGGGAACACTGACTTGAGTCTGAAGTGCTGTGAACAAGAAGCTTTCTGTAAACAAACAAACAACAACAACAAAAAAAAAAACCCTAACTAATTAAATAAATAAATCCAGGTTAAAGAAAAACATATTTGTCTTCTTCAGACTTTTTGTTCATTTTAGTTCAGCAATCTGAGGATGCTCATACATATTGGTGTAGTTGCTCTTTCATTTTATCAAAGTGTACCGATTCACATGTCAATTTCTTCTTGAAATGCTCACACACAAGCACCAGGAAGTAATGTCCTAGGAGCTATCTGGGCATCCCATCAGCCAGTATGATCGATATGTAACACCATCACTTGAAATCTTCACCAGGCCTGGAGATTAAAGAAAATGTGATGCACAGATACTTGCAGGGAAAGAGAACATTCAGATTATAGTTAATTTTCTGAGGATTGCTTGGATATTTGTTGATTCCTTAGGCACTGACTATGTTTTACTTATAGGCAAGGATTATAGTAACCTTATTCCTTTAAAACATTTAATATGATTCTCAGTCACATTCAAACATAGAGGGCTGGAGAGATGGTTAAGTGGTTAACGTGCTTGACTGCAATGCCTAACAACCTGGGCTCAATCCCCAGTCCCCATGCAAAGCCAGATGCACAAAGTGGCACATGTATATGGAGATCATTTGCAGCGGCTGTAGGCCCTGACATGCCCATTCTCTCTCTGTCTCTCCTCTCCTTCTCTCTCTATTCTCTCTGTGTCTGCCTCTGCTTGAAAAAAATGAAAATATTAAAGAATGCATAGAGTGATTTTTAATAAATTTCTGGTAGGGAATTTCACTAATATTTTATAATACTATACTAATAAAATAAATCAATGCTTTTCACACACTTAAATAAATTGCTTTTAGTTTTCGTCACAAAGGACAAACTATTGCCTTATACAAAGTGATTTTTGAAAGGACAGTGACACAAGTTACAATTATTAAATATTAAATTATTGACTAAGAATGATAATATTCTTCATCATATTTTCTTACCATGAAGAAAAAATTAAGACTCAGTAAAATTATACCCATTTCATTCAGGCGTGAGATGCTTCTTGTATTTGTGGAAAAGTTCACATGTATCAACAGGAGCATAATCTATTAAGAATGTTCTTCATTTATTTCAAAATGATTGGCACTAGTAATTGACACAAATGAAAATTGTTTCTTCTTTAAATGTCCTTGGCTGATCGTTAACAGGAAGCTTAGACGAAAACAATCAAATCTTGCCCTTAAAATATAAAAAGAAGCAAGAGCACATCTGATGTTGAAGGGAAAAATTGCTGTTTCAATCAGTGTCTTATCAAAGTAATTAGAAACGTGTTAGAGAAAGCAAATCAATGGATGCTATATGTGATGCCCTGTTTACAGCACCTGCTGCTCTGAGACTTTCTCTTTTTCACATTTGCAGGAAATTGGAAACTAAAAATAATGCAGCTTAAAGAAAAAAAATAGCCATACTTTCTCTCCTTTCTTTTTAGATTTCTTAATAAACCCAGAGTAAAATTTGCAAAGAAAAAACCGAGAGATATTACTAGGCTCTGTGCCATAATGCAGATATCAATGTAGTTTGTACTTAGATTTCAATGCTGCTCACGTGCTGGCACAAGGTTGTTCTTCAATAATTGTCATTAAATGATAGGAAACTGAGACTAAAGAAAAATTAGGCATAGTTCTGAAAGTGTAGTCTCTGATTGTTTTTATGATAAATAGACAAGCATATGGACTTAAAAATAAAAATCAGTAAGACCTGAGGAATGAACAAATTTATCTGTTTGGATTTCTTATAGAATTTCTTCCATTGCTAATTTACAGTGATTTATGGGCCTGCATTTGCTCAAAGTATACTTTTAAGAAGTTGGAAGCTATATTTAAAGGGAGGAGCTGTAGCTCTGAAAAAATAACTTGCCGTTTCCAAAATTCTTTATTGACGTATAAGACACAGTTCTCACCTCATAGGGGATAAGAGATAGTTTATTCTGGAGCCAAATATGAGTGAGCTTGGCATGGGAACTCAGATTTAGGCTGCCTCCATTCTATTTTCCATTATGTCAACAATTTCATGAAGGTTTTATAGGTATAGAACAGAAGAAAGTCATAAATGAAGCCTTTTTTAAAATACATTGGCTGACCATCAGGTAGTCAGGTTACAACAAAGCAGGGATCTTCCACCATGGGTTTTCGGTGCTCTCTGATGGTATTCTTAGCCCTTGGGTTGGTGGAAGCTGGGGTAGGCTAGTACATTCCAAAACGTCAGCACATGGTCAACTGATAGTTAGGATGTGAGGTCAGACAAAAGGCTGACAGTAATGGATTTTGGATGGATGGAAGATAGTTCAAGGTAATGTGGTTCTGATCCTACAATATTCCATCTCTACCTGAGATCGGCAGTTCATTCAGCCTTATCTGAGGCAGATGCAGCACCTTCTGAGAACTTCAGTTCACACCTCACTTTAATTAAATTTTAATGAATGTCACATTTTCTTCTTTTACATCACTGAAAATTATCCTACCACTAAATGACTGTTGAACAAATGTTGATGTTTTAATTTTAGTTTTCTCAGGCTTCTCTATTGAATAACTGATCTTAATGCAATACTAAAATAAGAATCTATTTGGAAAATAGAGTTCAAATTCAATCTGAATCTACTTTTAAATGTGAGTTAAGCACATTTTCTTAACTGATATATCAAAAGCATAAAACTGAAAAAATAAATAAAAAAGCATAAAACTGTAAGGAGTTAATATTTATGGGATACCATGTGATGAAGCAGCATATGGATACACCATTATATAATAAATACATCAGGGTAAACATATATATGTCTTCAAATATTTGTCAATTCTTTATGGAAAAAAACATTCAATATGTATTAACTAGATAGAGTAAATATGGCCCATCTAAAGTTTTCAGTTCCCATCAAATTCAGAATTGATGTGGAAATGTGAAATGCATAAAAAGAAAAACAAACCCATGAGCAGAAATGGATTATGTTTAATGACCAGACTGATTTCAAAGTATAAGTTTTATATGTCAATTTAAATAATCTCATTTTTGATGTATAATAGTGAAAGTTGGCATTTTCCTTTTGACTATAGATTACATATAAGTCAACAGATTAGATAGGACATATCATAATATATTTGACTAAAAGACAAATTTTAATTCATCATGTGAATAGCATTTTGCTGATAAAATATTTTAAAAGATTTGAAACTAATAGAAGTTAGTTTTAGAGAATGTTGAAATTAATTAGAAATTAATAAAAAGTACAAATAATCCATATGCTCCATGATCTGACATGTTGTAGAGCTCTCCACACTATTTGTTAGGAAAAGCAGAAAAAGAAATGAGAGGGAAGAACTGGCTCAACAGTAGAGAGAGGCTTTATCGGGGAATGCCTGAGAAGGACTCTGACCAGGCAGGTAAAAAGCCACCTCCCTAATAGGCTAGGGGATAGTTATAGGGTTGTGGGAGTCATTAAAAGTCTTTGATCTTGTTTTTGTAGTTCCTTGACACTCCAAGTCTATCACAGTAGCTTTTGTCCAAAATATTGTACATTCTTTGGGCTTTGCAAATTCATAACAACCTCATTGTGCCATCTCACACACACAGTAATTTTTCTAGAAGACATTTTACTCTTTCTTTTCTCCCAGCCTCTGACAAGCAATGCTCTCGACTGTCACTATGGTGTTGTCTTTCATGAAGATCCTATACTTGGAGGATAAATACACTTTGTCAGCACAGAATTTGCCACCTCACAGGGCTTTTGTGACACATGAAACACAGCATTTTAGTGCCTAGCTTTGTGCATGTATCTGATTCTATTCTTTTCTTATATTTCTTATATTTTTTCTTATTTTGATGATTTCCTTGAAGCAATCTCGATTTCCCTTTCAGAATTTGAATATGACTATTTTATATCTGCAGAGCACTTAAACATTTATCATCAAAATACACTGACTACTTAAAAGCACTTCAGTTGATTCTAAAGTAGTAGAAATTTATAAGGTCTTAAAGAAAGGTATAATAGTTTAACTTCTTAACCATGAAAAGGAATTGTATAAGGAAATGAAAATGAAATCCATACATCAGGAGGCAAATTTGATTGTTTATTTGCTTATCCAATACTGAAAACTTCCTTGCCAGAAATGCTTTTATTTTGCAAATGCTGAGGGTAATAGAAATGCATGGGGCTGGTTTTGATGGGTAAGCACTTTGTGAAGCAGTGCAAATCACTGTGATTCATTGTGCTATCTATAAAACATTTTGATTTTCTAATCTCATAGGGAGTAAAAGGATTTAGAAAGGCCTATAAAATGTTTTGAATGTTCCATAGTGTTAAGAATTACTATTCGATTTCTCTACATATAGTGTGCTTAGTGAACAAAGGATTGAAATAGAACTTTTGAAGACATCATAATTCCTGGCTGCTTCTTTTGTTTTGGAAATATTATTTAATATTTTTGAGCTTACCTGCCCTAGTTAATAAAATAAGAACAAAACTACATTACATGGAGCTTCTCAACTGTCTCATAAAGTGCTGTGTAAAGTGCTGAAACTTATTTTAGCTATATATAAAACAAAAACAAAAAAATCCTAGGATTTGCTTTCTACCCTCAGAGCAAAATATTTGGAATTTTGTAAAAATAAAATACTCAAAATTCAGTAATATTCTTGCTGCAGTCACAGTCAAACTTAATTTTAATACCTATAAATTCTTTGCAATTATCATATTGAAGGGTTGGGAATTTTCCTGTGAATAATCAACTTTAGACAGTAAAATTGGTGAGAGATCTGTGAAAGTATAAAAGGAAGACCTTATTTTTTTTAAATTTATTGGTTTGTTTGTTTTTCATTTTAGATACAAGATTCTACTCTTTTTTTCTCACCTGCTGATAGGATTTTATTACCTGAAACAAAAGCATCCAAAGCTCCAGAAAGATTATCATAACTCCATGCTATTCTGAATTCATTCATGGAATAAAATATTGAGTGAGTCAGGAAAAGACAAGCCAGCCACTGCTGTATAGCAAACTATCCCTAATCTTAGTGGCTAAAACCAGCACAGATCCACACTGCTCTGTAAATCAATGAGCTTATGTTACCAGCTGTGTCAGACTGAGTCTTTGCTCCAAAATTTAGCTGTAACGTATGTCTACATGGGTGCTTTATATTTATATGTGGCTAGCTGGAACACATTCTTGTCATGACATCGTCAGGGAATATAAGAACAATTGGAAAGATTTGTATCATTGAGGCCCAGGCTCAGCAGTGGCCCTATTCACTTTGTCCATGTACCTCAATCATGACTCATACAACCAAGGAGAACAAATAGACAGTTATATGATCAAAAAGGAGAATCATGCTTTAGAAATGAAGTAGAGGGAAGGTTTCCTGAGCTTCCAGTGTGAAGAGCAATACTCAGACTACAATATCAGTTGTTATGGTTACTATAATCACTGTTATTTTCTTTGTTAGTAACAGACAATGGAAAAGACATGATATTGCTAAGAGATGACTAAACAAAAATTTTGACACTAGATTTTCCTCCAAACTGCTGTTACACATGGAGGATTTTTTTTCTGAGAGTGTAACTCTATAGTAGAACAGTTACCACCTGTCAAATGCAGTATGTGAAGCTATTCACATTCAATTCCTAGAACTCTAAAAATGAATAGATTGTCTTGACAAACATATTTAAGTTTAGTATTGCTGAAATGAGCAGGTATTAAGTTTATTTTTTACCCTGGGTTTTTGATCAGATTATTGACAGATTAAATGAAAAATATAGCAAATATTTTCTTAGTTTGAGAAAAGAGATTTTTGAAACTTCTGGACACAGCAATCCACTCTCTATAAACCAGTGTGTGTTTGTGTGAGTGAGTGTGTATACATGCTTTTCTATGATGATTCTTTTCTACCTTGAGATATGTCCAAAGCAATAAGGGTAAACAATCATTCACTGAAACCTAAAATGAGGTCCTTGTCACAATGATGGGAGGCTAATACTTTAATTATATGAACTAAGCAGAGTATTGTTTTCATTTTTCTCAGTAAATGAGTTAAATAACTTCGTTGAAAATTAAATATTGTATATCATATGTGGAATCCATCACCAAGGGAGGTAGTAGGGCAAATGGAGAGTAGAGAAGAAAAAGCAGCAGATGTGGAAGAGGAGCACTTCTGAGATCCAACTGAAGCACGAGGACTTTACAAAATTAAATTGTAAGACTTCAACATAAGACCTGGAACTATGAAAACACTGAAAGGAAAAATAGGGGGAACTCTCCACAAAATAGGAGTAGGGAAAAACTTCCTGAACAAGCCTCCAGTAGCCCAGAAAGTACAATAATCACTTATCCAATGGGATCTCATCCAGCTAAAAAGCTTCTGAACAGACAACATACCATACTCAGAACCAATAGACCACCATCAGACTGGGAGAAAATCTTAGTCAGCCATAACACAGACAGAGATCTAATAACTAGCACTTACAAAGAACTCAAAAAATTAAATAATAAAACAACAAATAGCCCTCTCACAAAATGGGTTACAGAACTCAACAGGGAATTCAGACCGGAGAAAATTAAAATGGTCAATTCTCATTTAAGAAAATGTTATTCATCCTTAATCATCAGGGAAATGCAAATCAAAATGAGATTCTGACTTAACTCCAGTCAGAATGGCAGTCATTAAAAAAATCCACCAATAGATGCTGATGAGGATGCAGGAAAAAGGAACCCTCATTCACTGCTGTTGGGATTGCAAACTTGAACAACTAGTAAAGGAAACACTGTGGAGACTCCTGAACAAGATGGATATAAAGCTACTAATGGACCCAGCTATCCCTTTATTGGATATCTACCCTCAAGATTCCTCACCTCAGCTCAGAGACATTTGTTCAACCATGTTTATAGTGGCTCAATTCATAATAGTTAAGAATTGAAATCAACTCAAATGCCCATCATTAGACAAATGGATATCAAAGTAGTGGTATATATACACTATGGAATTCTACACGTCTGAAAGGAAAAAAAAACCAGATGAGATTTAAAGAAGAGTCAATGGACTTGGAGCAGATCATTCTTAGCGACCTCACACAAGAACACAGAGTCAAGCACCACATGTTCTTCCTCATATGCAGCCCACAACCACATTAAGCTTGAACAGTAAGAAAACCTGACAGCTGAATTGAAAGAATGAGAAAGGGGATGGAAGGAATTGTGGGGAGGGAGGAACAGGAGGGCAGGACGACTTATACACCAATCTAAACCAATAATGATTTGATACCATAAAATCATTATTTTCACAAGTAAGCTTTTGAGGAAGCCATGGGCTTAGGGTTAGAGGGTAAGAGGTGCCCTGAGTAAAGTAGGAGGATGACTAACCCCAAGACAAAGTGCTTTGACCTGTAACACCCTGTCCCAGTCATTGGTTACTTCCCACACTGAGCTATTAACCAAAGAGACCCACAAGGTCCCCAAAATAAGACAGGCTCTGTCAAATCTCATGAATATCTGCTTCAGGCAAGAGGTAAGACCCTATTTCTGAAGACAACACAGATTTTCATCATACAACACCAAGAGACCCTGTTGGATCCCGAATGGTAACCAGCCCCCAGATGGTAGCATGTTTAGCTCTAGAAGGCATTAAATGAGCTGCCAGGGGAAATTGGCCAATGATATTATGAGAAAGCAGAGACCACTGATATACAACACTGAATGATGTTATGAGAATGCTGAGAACACTGCTATATGGTAGAAACCAGCAAGTCAAAAAGTGCTCACTTTGCAATAGTGGTACTAAACCTAGGTGGGTAATCAATGGCTTGCAAATTGTCTAAGAGATCCACTCAGGGACAAGGAACCCTTAACTGGAATTGTAATACATGGTAAACTCTTATGGAGACCAAGAACATGGGCTCCTATGGGAAACCCCCACTAAACAGAGATCTACCAAGAGGCTATACTCATTAGACTCTCACCAAATCAATGTTTGTCTCATGTAACCTATACTGATCTCACTCTCCATTGGAGATTCTGTTTGTATGTCTCAGAAGGCAACAAGAACTGTGGACAACCCAATTCTACAAATAGGACCTGAGATGATGCCTCACACCAAGGCAGGGGATGAACCACCCCTAAATTATGCTATGGAGCCCAAACAAAACCTTTGAGAAAGTGGCAAGATGAGCAAGAGACCTACCTCCACAGCAAGTCAGATAACCTGGGAAAGGATAATATAGACAGATACTGAGAATAGCAACACAATCAAAAGCAGAAATCCAGACACACTTAAGAACTCAACAGTAATGTAGACTTAAAACTCACCCACCATGACTCAGGGATATGAGCAGAAGAGGGGGTATAAAAATTGAAAATGCAATGGTGGGGGAGAATATCCAGAGTCATTGCCCCCCCACAGCAACAACAGACAAAGAAAACTCCACAATCTGTGATTTCTCCTCAACCAAACTCAATAATTCATAACTTGCACTTCTTGGATGTGTCATTATTATTCTTCATTAAATATTAGGAAAGAACCAAAAACTTGGATCATAAATTTGGGGGACCACCTGAACCTCAAAATCCCCTGCATCACTACCACAAGATCATTTCATGTCCCTTTACCACACTACTTTTTATTTTTAATAAATCATTGACTTAATTTGCTATTGTCTGATAAAAAGTATCTTGAAAATCATGTACATGGCATCCTATTGGATACCTGTTCCTTTTTTAGTAATTTTTTTTAAGGCTGGGTCTCTCACTCTAGCCCAGGCTGACCTGGAATCCACTATGTAGTCTCAGGAAGGCCTCAATCCAGCAATCCTCCTACACCAGCCTCCCACATCCTCGGAATGAAGGCATGTAGCACAATGCCCAGCCCGTTCCTTGTTCTCCTTTTGGAAATGATTTAACCAAAGTGAGGTTCAGAAAGTCTGCTCAAAATTCTTCATGGTCAAAAACATTTTGACATGTTATACAGATTTTATACAGATGCTAATAATGTTCAGAATTGCCTGGAAACATACCTCTGGGTGTATTCAGTGAGAGTGTGTCCCTAGAGGTTTACCTGAAGTGGAAACACAAACTGAATATAGGTGATGCCCTCTCACATGTAGGGTATAAAACAGAATGAAAAAGGGCAAGAAAGAGAAAGTAAACTGAAAGTCCACCCCTCTCTCCTTCCTGAATGAAGATGATGTGCACGCTGGCATGTGCCTCTGCAGGTGGAGACACCTCAGGTGCTGGTCCAGAAGCACTGTCTACTTTTCTAGACACAAGAACTATCATTGGTAGGGAACTCCCCAAGTAGGCTGGATTGACTTTCCAGAGACTTGCATGACCTGCCCATGACTTTCTCCCCAGCATTGGGATTGCAAGCAAGCACAACTACACCTGGATTATGTTATGTGGGATCTAGGAACAAATTTAGTTTCTTTGACTTCCACAATACCTATGTGTATATTTATAACATATTACATATTTTTCTTTGACCACTAAGCAGACACACAATTATTATTATATATTGTACTACTGACATGATAATTTAATTATATATTACACACACAGACACACACATATATATATACATATATATATATATAGAGAGAGAGGCATATATAAATATATTCATTGCACTTAAGTCAGAGGACAAAGAACCACATTTTTTCATACCTGTTTAAAGTAATACACTTTTTTTTTTCAAAAAATATCTATTGAGGGCAGATCAAAGATCAGCTACTCTTTTAAACTCTTAGGCTATACCACAGTCAGTCTTCTCGTTGCTGGCAGAAATAACCCGGACAAAGACAGCTTGTGGAAGGAAAGGGTTTATTTTGGCTTACATACTCGAGGGGAAGCTCCATGATGACAGGGAAAAGGAAGGCATGAGCAGAGGGTGGACATTACCTCCTGTCCAACATCAGATGGACAACAACATCAAAAGAGTGTGTTAAACACTGGCAAGGGGAAGCTGGCGATAACACCCATAAACCCACCTCCAACAACACACCTCCAACAAGGTTGCAATTCCAAAATTACCATCAGCTGGCGATCAAGTATTTGGAACATAAGTTTATGGGGGACACCTGAATTACACCACAATACCACTAAATTACCAAAGCAACAATAAATACCAATGAAGTTTTCTTAAGAAATCAATAGTCTCTGATGATTGCACTTTCCTATCTAAAATATGTGTGGATTCCCACAATTATGACAGGTTTCAGCTATGATAAAGCTTTTACAAATGAGCACTTCTAGATCATGCAACAAATTCTCAGTTGTGCTAGACCCTTACTTTGTTTCTATATTTGGAGACTCACAGTTATCACACAGGTTTGGGCATTGGGAGGCATGAGAATTAAGGTACAGAGGAAAGTGAATCAGCAAAGCCTCTGCAGTCAATTCCTGTTGGACCTCACTTTCTCTAACATCGTAGGGACACATGACCTGAAACTCTAAGGGTATTTATCGGTTCTCTTTGACCTTGCTTGTTTTTATCTGAGAAGTAAAGGTTGGAGGGCTATTGCTATTTACTTCGCTATGTTTCTTTCCTGTTTGCTGTCCAGACAAGTAAGAAACAATCAGCTGTCCTCAAAACCCTTGGTTGCCTTCAGTATTCCAGAACTTTGTTTTACATCAGCTAGTTCTTAACTTACCTATTTTCTTAATGAACACACAACAAATTGTAATCATTTATCCCTGCGGGCAATGAGCTAATGGGATTCAAATGTTAATTATCTCTTAAGATTTCATATATCTCATTGTCAAATAATGACAAGTTAAAGCTAAACTTTTGTTATGTTTTATGGTCAGAAATCTTTGCTATAACATTTTTTTGGCTTGTGCATATGTGTGTGGTGTGTGTAGTATGTGGTGTGTGTATAGTGTGTGGTGTGGTGTGTGAGGTGTAAAGATGCAAGAACACTGCATATACACACCCAGAGGCCAGAGGAGAATGTCTGGAGTCCTCGCTTTGCTCATTGGCCTATTTAATTGAGAGACTCTCACTCAACTCACAGCTTCAGCTCTAGTCAGCAAAGCTTCCACTACTGTGTGGTATGAAAGTCAATTTAATATTGAGGAAAACATAAAAATCAAGCTATTTGTCATACTAGATGCACTTCCTTGTCAATCAGCCGCCTATGTCCACACAATGCACAGAAAGGAGCTGTAGAATTTTCTAATGGAAATGTGCACTTCCTAGTTAACAGATTATTTTAAATAATCATTTCTATTGTTAGAAAACATTGTATTATGTATCTTACAGTAAAAAAGACTTCCACGTTTTGATTTCTACTTTCTCAAACTACCGGTGAGAAAATACTTCCTTATACACAAAATACACTTTTTAAAATATGTCGTTTTATCTTAGATACAAATGTGTGACTTAAAAAAATGTTTCCAAGGAGTCTTATCATTTAAGATATTGTGCTCAAACATGATACTATTAAGCAATTTCAGTAGCATATTTGATAATAGGCAATATGTTGTAGAATACGTAAATAAGAGTATAGGCTATGGAGCAATATGTACGCGCATAGGGAATCTTCGGTATTTTATGTCTCTACATGGTTATTGGAGAGACGGAGAATTAGCATTGACCGAGTTCAGTTACTGACGCTACGTCCAGGTTTCACTGCTGGTTCTTCTGTGCAATCCTTTGTTACTGCACACTTCAATTATGTCCCACATAAATACACACTGAAGTTACTTCATAATTTTAATAATTTTTATGAAAGGACTTATGGACATACAAACTGTAAATATTCATTTCTCATTAAACAGAAACGCTCATGATTTTTGTTTGTGTGTTTGCATGTGCTTCTGCTGTTGTTTCTACCTTCAGGAGTGATGCTACCACAAGGGTAGGTGTAACACGGAACAGTCGGTCCCCTGAGTAAAATAGAGACTTGATAAATGAGAATAAAGCGTAGTGAAGAGAAGCTTGTTGCAGATTATTAACTCACAAATCACAAACAAAATGAACTGCTTTATGGACTATTGGAATGTATTTTATGGAGCTTCATAACCTTGGATTAATAGTCACTCCCTTTTCTGGAAAAGTGTTAGATAAGCTTCTAAGTTGAATTTCTTGTGTGATGAATATTTTCGAAATTCTCTGTGTCTTTGCGGAGGACTTGGCATCTGACCTCTGCCTTCCCTTCAGCTGTAGCTCTGTCTCCTCACACACACTCAATTACTCTCCCTGTTCTCTTTCTCCTTCCCATTATTGCCATCAATAACACTGGAAACTCCCATCTTCATTTTCACAGGTAATTGAATTGGTGAATTATTTTCACATTAATCTGGATTTTTTAATGATCATTCCCTTCAATGAAACTTCCAACCTTAATGCCTTTAATCTCTTTCCCATAATTAAATTGGACACGATTTCTTAGAATCCTGAAAGGAAGATTGGAAAGGCACCATTGCTTCCCAGGAGGTCAATGAAGTTTAGTGTGCTTTATTTTTGCCAATAAATTCCCACTTGCCTCCTTTATACCCTCTTAAAAACCTGCAGTGAATGAATGAAAGGACGTTTTACAAATATTTCTTTTTTCACATTCACTTCTTCAGTACCATCTGTGCAAGAATTACACATAGTCAAAAGTTCAAAGGAATGGTGTGAGCCATGGAATTTATATTTTACGACAGCTAAAAAATTCATCAGAGATATATTTACACAGTACATTTAGGAATTATAGAGATATTTTAGTATATAATGTATGTTTTAAGTGGCTAGATGCTTATTTTGTTTGTTAGAATATGGTTTAATGGAAAATTGCAGAATTTATTCTTTCATGTTTGTTTGTTTACTTAATTATTTTTGATTTTTTTTTTTATGTAGGGTTTCACTCTAGCCCAGGCTGACCTGGAATTCCCTACAGAGTCTCAAGGTGCCTTGAACTCACAGTGTTCTTCCTACCTCTGCCTCCCAAGTGCTGGGATTAAAGGCATTTTAATCTTCTATGTTATATTTTTGTGTGTTTTGTGTGTACAGGAAAGAAATATCAGCAATACATACTGAATCCAAACTATATATATATATATATATATATATATATATATATATGCTTCCTGTAAAAATAATACAAATAAACAAGGAAACATAAATTGTAATTTGTCCTCACTTTAATAAAGACATATGATCAGTGCTAGTAGCCTTTAATAAAGCATGGCTTTTGTAGAGACTGAAGTGACTTCCATGAGTTCCAGGCCAACCTTGGCTATAAATGAGACCCTATCTGAAAAAGGAAAGAAGAAAGTACTTCTTTTAGAAAAAAGATGCTTTATTCATCTACTTCTAGGGTTCCAGGGCTTGCATTTGAAGCATTGGTGTGCAGGTACTTTGTAGTAGCATACTGCACTATACAACTTCAGCAATATTCTCATTTCACTTGGACAAGAATTTAGCAATCTTCCAGGAAATGCTTGGTTTCCCGTGGACCCATTCACAGGGACTTTAGAGAATAGTTTCATATTTTACCAGGAGAATGTGAGCTGAAAATGGGGCATGAGAATTGGGGTTCTCTTGTGTTTTTGACCCCTGTGTCTTGGACATTCTTTTTTCTTCTTCTTCTTCATTTTCTTTTTCTTTTGACAGAATCTAATGTGGCCCAAGCTGGCCTTGATCTTGCTGTGTAGTCAAGAATGACCTTGAACTTCTAATCTTTCTGCATCCACTGCCCAACTGCTTGGGTGATAGGCACGTACCATCATTCTGGGTTTATGAAGAGCTGGGGGTCAAATGCAGGACTTGCTGTATGATAGGCAAATCCACTACCAAGTGAGCTCCACACCCTATTGTCCTAAGTACTGTTCAACAATAGAATCAAAATAGTAATCATTCGTGGGAAGACAGGAAAACTGAACTACAGTTATTTTACTTTTTGCATTATTCAGGAGTATTTGATTTTACACATGTTTACAAGTTAACATAGTGAAAATAATAAAAGATGTGATTTTTAATGTTTTTGCTTTATAACTGCAAACTGAGTTCATACATAAAATATTTTGATGAATTTGTGAAAAATATATATTGTAAAATTTATTTTTAAAATATGAAATATCTTAAAGCATAATAACCAAGAGAAAAATGAATGTAAGTGATTTAAATTGATATTAATATTAATTTGCCTCATGGAAAAGAGGGATATTAAAATGATTTAATGGAGCTGTCAAATATACTAGGTAAACAAGAGGCATAAGTCATCCAGGAAAAGATACTTAAATGATGTGAAAAGATTACAGGCTGCATATCATGGTTTAGTATAGAATGAAATTATTAAGGTGGGCAGGAGATATAAATTGATATTGTGTCTGGACCATAACTTTGCAAGTCTTTCTTGTTGATTGATTGATTTCTTTATTTATTTATTCAGTCCTTGGATGGTTATTTGTCAAGTCTCTATGTATTACATGTACTGAATTCAGCACTGTTACTATGGGCATGAGCAGGAACTCTCAGACTTGTCCTTCCAGATCAGACAGGCTAACTTTCAAGTAGGAAAGAGAAACATAAAACTACATAGGTAAATGAGGCTAACCACAAAGAGGTCCAATCCTATGAAGGAAAACCATCACATCAAACAAGTACATTTTTGATAGCAATTTGCTCACATGTCAGGTGTAAGAAAATTCTCACCATTGTATAAATATCAATTCTTTCATTTCCTGCACTTTGATAGCTACTTTTAATAGCTTTTAAAAAATATTGTCAAGTTCCATTTATACTCTTATACTCAAAGTATAAATAGGTAATCTAAGAATTTATTTTTGTTGACTTGCATTATATGGTAGGCTTTCTGGTCTTTCACCTTCAGTTACATGAGACAGCCTATTTTTGCTTTTAGAGAATAATTGTGAAGAATTTTAAGGAGCGTTTAAAGTATTGTCTATATTATTGATCTTGCTGATGTCAGAATAATATATGTTGTCATGTCAACATTTTTGATTATTTTCTGGATATTCATTATAATTACATCTAAGGCCATTCAGACTTATTATGCTGAATCAAACCCTATAGGGCAAAATCTCCTTCCCCCCTTTCTTTTCCTCTCCTCTCATCTTCTCCCCTCCTATGTTGACTCTCCTTCCCTTCTCCTTTTCTGTCACTATCCCTACATGGTTTTTGTTTCTTTGTCCCTCCTCTCTCTCCCTCTCTTTTTGTGTGTTTCTGGTGAACATAAAACTCTCTATCATTAGGAATGTGTTTTTTTTGAAAGATTTCTTCTTTAGTAGTATGTTTCAAAGCAAGATGTTTTATAAAACTACAGAACATTCAGATGATAAATTTTATTATTCTTAATTCAGAGTATCTGTCTCTTTGATTTAATGTTTGCTTAGCAGTTTTTCACATATATTAGTTTTTTTTTCCATGTTGGATTAACAAATAAAAATTACAGAGTGGTCTGGAGACATAGTTCACCCGGTTAATTGTGATTTTTGCACCAGCAAGAGGGCCTAAGGGTACCTAGAGTACCAGACTTTGAATCTCCAGATCTCTCATAAAGACCTGGGTGTGGCCACACACACTGGAAGTCCTGGTTTTCAGGGTAGCAGAGTACCAGGCATCAGAGTATTTCCATCACTGAAATCACGAGACCAAAGGAGTGGAACACCCAATGGTCCACTTCAGGCATTCTAGGTGAGCACCCCCTGCTACAAGCATGCCTAAGAAAGACACACACACAGAGACACACAGACACACACACACACACACACAAAGACACATACACAGACACACACACTATAAATTTAAAAAATAAATGTACAGTTTATTTTTGTACTGCTAGTGCTATTGTTTTAATTATTCTCCACTTTCACTTTATTTTCCTAGTTCCAAGGATCAAACCCAGGTCCTGTGTATGCTAGTTAAGTACTCCACCAGTGAACAACATGCACATTGCTTAATTTAATTTTTTTTGTTTCTATGAGGAGTCCTGAGCACAAACTCTGCCTTCTCAATTAAACACTTTCCCCAGGAGTCTTCACACAACTATGAAATACAGTGCTTTTATTAATAAAGAAACAATGAGAAAGCACTGTCTGCATAGTTCTCTATTACTTACCAGAGAAATTGATTTATTAATTAAAATAATGTATATGTTATAAATGGCTTGTGTCCAAAATCAAGAGAATCAATAATAACAAATTCTAAACAGGATGATGTGAGAGTCAAGGATAAATCCTTGTACACTGCTGGTGACAATACAAATGAGTGCAGCCATGACAGAAATTAGTAGGAAGGTCCCTGACACAACTACCAATTGAGCTACCATAAACAATATGTGACACACACACATACACACACACACACACACACACATACACACAATGGAGATTTATTCAACCATAAAAAAGTAAAGAAAATGGTAAATAACAAGAAACTAGATAGAACTGGAAATTGTCATTTTTGACCAAAATATTACAGAATCAAAATGCCAAATATTGCACGTTTCCTTCTATTTACATATTTGAGAGAGAAAAAAGAGACAGAGACAGAGAGAAGAGAGAGAGAGAGAGAGAGAGAGAGAGAGAGAGAGAGAGAGAGAGAGAAAGAGAGGTGAAATTACAAAGTGCAGAAAGGAAAGAATTACCAGAGCTCTGAGAGGATCATGGGACATGGATATATGAAAAATAAATCATCTACATTTTCAAGGTAGCCTCATTCTGTACAACTAAAACATACTAGCAAAGAAACTATTGTGCTATAATTCCACATAAGCTTTTGTCTTTCAAGGAAAAGAATATTATGTTCTCATTTCCTGTTTGCAAATTCAGACCAATCTTGTCCAGAAAATTATTAACTCTTATGCAAAACTACAAGTAGAATTGGTCTTTACAATTTTGTATGAATGCTTGCCTTCCTGGCTTGAGTCAATAGTGAGATGTATCTAATTGTTATTCTCCCTTTACAAGTAGAGTTGGCTTTGTTTGGATGAAAGCTTCACAGCATGTTTTTGTCTTGAGAAAAAAACCTTGAAAATACCTATGGGGCTAGTGTTATGCAATTTATTGATTGATTCAGGATACATGTAACCAATAGTTATTTAATTTTATTTAATTTTAACTAGAAATCATGATTAATCCTAATATGTAATCAAGTATATAGAATATAATTTTATGTTTTTCTGCATAATGATTGTTTATCATCTCTTTGAGCAAACTGATTTTACACTGAATTTGATCGTAAAAGCTAGATTTGAAGTGACAATAGAAGCAAGATATTAACATTGAAATTGTGAACTAAAAAACTTCATTCAGTTTATAATTTGGGGGCTACTATTTTATCATTTCTCACCAGTTAACTGATACTCAATCGCTATAAATGAAATATGCATTAGTAAAATTCTGTCTCAATTTTACCCAGTGAGGCTTCTGGATTCCTTAGTAAAATCCAAGTCAAACTAGGGACACTGCTTGTTGTATGGACTGCTGCCTGCCTGCCTGCCTGCCTGCCTGCCTGCCTGCCTGACATGGTTGTGATATTAGTAGTCCGTCTGTTAGTGGAACAACACAGATCAAATTTTGAAAAAGCATTTTAACGACCTCAATCCTCATCCTTCAGGAAAGACAATTTAAAACATTGGAATTTTTTTTATTCTTGTATTGGGTCAGGATCAATAACTATGGCAATTTGAAGAAATAAATATGAAAACGGCAACATCTATTTGAAACATATTTTATGTGTCTAAGATATAGTCATGTTAATATTGTATTCATATTAACCAATTAAACCAAACTACTGTAAATGAAATAGTTATTATCATTTATTTTATTTTAATTTTAGTTTTTAATATTTTTTTTCTTATATTTTATTTGTTTATTTGCAAGTAGATAGAAGAGAGAGAAAAGAGAGACAGAAAGAGAGAATAGGTGCACCACAGCCTACAGCCGCTGCAAACACACTCCAGATGCATGTGCCTCTTTGTGCATCTGGCTTTATGTGGGCACTGGGTACACAGGTCGTTAGTAAACACTAAAGCCATGTCTCCAGTGAAATTTTTAATTTATAAAAAAATTTTTTTTATAAAAAGGTTGTACACATCAACCCCCTCTATCCCACCGCAATTCTGCTGAGGGTCTTGGTGGGGTTACTGGTACTCATTGTGGGAACAAAGAGTTCTCAGTCAGTCTCTGCAGGGATGGGGGAAACATGGTGTCTCAGACGATTTTCACCCATCCTGAGTCTCTTAAAATCTTTCCACCCTTTCTTCCTCCATGCTCCCTGAGCCTTCACGGGTGAGATGGAGATCTGAATTAGTGTTGCTTTCTCTGTAGACTTTGGATTCCTGGTTTTACGAGGTTAGAGTGACCACAGTGTCTGTTGACATTTCCCTGGATATGGTTTTCAGGCTAGCCCTGAGAGCAGTATTCTTGTCACTGCTTCCCCTGTAATGATTCAGGTTCTGAGCACATGAGGTGAAGGCTCTCTCTTTGATGTATTGATGTCTCTTTGTTTCACCTCCCAATTCTCATCAATCTGTAAATAGAACAGATTCTCCAACCAAAAGTGAGAACAGTTTGAATAAAAGGAGTTAAGCACAGTCATTAGAGAGACATATTGATGTGTATATCCACTCTTGTTACAGATCCGTGGAGGTTCACTCTAGATCCCATTGGTTTCTTGGGTATAATTAATCAGCCACTCACATAAACTAGATGTTTGCAGTGGCTAGACACCGTGATGTGCCCAAACACACTTGCTTACACACACACACACACACACACACACACACACACACACACACAGAGACACGTGCGCGCACAAATAAATAAAGCTTTTTGAAATGTAAGTTTCAGACATTAATGGGCTATTAGGGAATCATTTGCTATATGTGTAAATATGCAATTTTTAATTGGGCAAAAGATATGTCTTTATTTTATTATTTTATTTTAAAAATATTTTATTTATTTATTTGCAAGGAGAGAGACAGAGAGAAGAGAGACAGACACAGAGAGAATGGGTACCACTGCAAAGGAACTCGAGATGCTTTCACCACTTTGTGTATCCGGCTTTATGTGGGTAGTGGGGAACTGAACTCAGGTCCTTAGGCTTTATAGGCAAGTGACCACTGAGAAATCTCTCCAGCCCCATGATATCTGCTTTTTTAAACATTTATCATTTCATTTTTGTGGTTTCTTCTGCTTTTATTATAAAATATAGAGAATAAATGTGGATAAGGAAAGATAAAGATATGTTATCAAAATGAAAATGTTATTTATACCAAAATTTCATAGCTAGAGTATATGTGGTACAAAGTCCCTTAGTTTTCTTGCATGGAATTATCTTTTCCTCAGATGAAGAATGTCCTATCAAAACGTTGGCTATAGCAATAGTGACTGTACTTAATCAGACTGGATTAACACTAAATAATAAAGCAAAATGAAAGTGTATAAACACTAATGTGACAAGTCTTAACTCATTAACAAATACACAGATCTGGAAAAGGGTGATCATGCTTCAAAATACATGTGTAGTTTAATTTTATTATCAAGTAGTCATATGTGATCCACTATGAATATTTAAATGTTTACTTGTGCAGAATTATAAACCATAAAGTTTTTAATTATGAAAAAGAATATGATAAGATATATGATTCAATAATCTTTTGTGTGATTATTTATTTCACTGTACCCTTGTTTGTCAGTTAAAAAAATGAATATTATTTGGAAACATAAAAATAACTGATGCCATGGGAATGCAAGTATTTTAGGAAAAGTATTATAGTTGCTTGATTAGTGGAAAGCTACACAATGATTCGGCCTCGAAGAATTGATTGTCCTGCATTGAAAAGCAAATATTCTATCACAAACAATAATTGTAATTATTTATTATTTGCAAGGAGGAGAGAGAGAGAGAGAGAGAGAGAGAGAGAGAGAGAGAGAGAGAGAGAGAGAGAGAGCACATTTCAGGGCTTGTGGCTACTGCAAGAAACTGGAGATTCATGTGTCACTTTGCTCATTCTGCTTTACATGGGTACTGGGGAATTGAACCTGGCTTATAAGGCTCTTCAGGAAAGCATCTTAACTGATAGGCCATCTCTCCAGCTCTGTCATTGTTCCTTATGGAGGCTCTAGAGTTATAACCAGTCAGAGTGAGGCTGGTCCATCACAGCTGATGGAGCAGGGACAGGACCCATAGAGGAGTCACATCCATACTGCTCAAATAAACACGAGGCTCTGGAGGAACACAGACAGAACTGGCTTGATAAATATTTCAAAGAGCCATTATCTAGTACTTCTGAGAGTTCCTTATTGATAATGTCTATCCAGGGCTTAAAAGAGGCATTCTGCATAATAAATGTGCAAATACAGATATAGAAAGGTCTTTGAAGGATAATGCTTTTTAATTTAATAGATGGATTAGAGGAACAAAAGTGAGCAGCCAGCCAGGGCTTCCATCTCTGTGTCAGATCTGTGAGTCAGAATGTGAGACTGGAAGTTCATCAGGATGCTCTGAGGAGGATCGGATCATGGAAACACCTGAAACTTCAATCCTGAATTCATTTCCATAAATCACACACAAAGAGTCACACAGACAGCTCATCTTAATGTACCTGCCAAGTTATGCTCTCACTGCTGGGCCATTTTAACAGAAACTTGATTTTTGATCCAGAAAAAAAACATATTAGGCAGGGTAAAGGAAGCAAAACAAAATTAAATAAACACACAACCTTTATTACTTATACAATACATTGGCTTGACAACTAAGATGATGATCTCACTGATTAATATCCATTAAATATGAATGGGAAGATTCCAGAATGTCACCCAAAACAGAAATGCTCTATCATTAAAGATAAATTACACAGTTTCCTTTGAGGCAAGTTTCCAGAAATTTGTGCCCTACTGTGTGGTTAAAAATTAAACATTAGTTTTTTATGGGAGATAATTTTAATGTGTGTATATGCATGCATATGTGGATAGGTGTGTGTGCATGCAAGTGTCACTGTGGAAGCCAGTGGATAGCCTTGAGTGTCCTTCCCAGATATGCTTCCCAGTTGTTTTTTTTTTTTTTTGAAACAGGGTTTTTCAGTGACTTAAGGCTTGTTAATTATTCTACAATGATGGTATGCAAGCAAGCCCTGGGGACACCTCCTTCCTCCACCTCTGCAATGATGGGATTTTAAACATGCACCGACACAGCTGGAATTTTTACACGGAAAATATTGCAAAACTCAAGTCCCCATGCTTGTGAAGCAAACAGTTTTCTTACTAAGCTATCTCCTTACCCGCCAATATAATATAAACATTTCTAACAGCTCAAGATATTATGCAAAAATTGAAATAGTTATATAGACTTAGTTCAGAGATCACACACACACACAAATACCTCAAACAAGAAGGAAGGTGAGGTCCCATATGTGCTGTGAATACATGCCCACACATGTGCACAAAAGGACACATGCACACAATACTAAGAATGGAACCATGGAAAGATTCACTTATGCCACTACAGAGAAAAACCCATAGGAAATTAAATCCTATCATCAGGAAGATACCTGCACTGTCATGTTCATGACAGCATATTTTTCTAATAGCTGAGGCTTCCATCAGTGATCTATGGCTAAATAGACATAAGGTGAATATAGACCATGTGATATTTTTGAGCCATGGAATGTCATAATATTTGGCTTCATATTATGGTAACTATAATAACCAGGAACTGAATGTCAAATACCAAGTATTCTTATTCATTAGTGGATGACAAACACCAAAACAAAACATTTTTTTGAGGAAGACAATGAGATAGTGGTCACTACACAGGGTGAAATATGAGGAGAGGGGAGATGGAGAAAGGATAATGTATCAAAACATGGATAGTTGTGATGGAAAAAGTATGTTCAGTCTATAATTATAAGTTATTTTACACCTCCAAGCAATAGAAATGATCAGTGATCACTTTAGATATAGAATTGCCATAACCTGATTGATCACACATGACATATATGTACCAACCTATCATAATCATAAATATGAGTAATATCCATAAATATGAGTAATATCCATAATGTTATTTAAATACAGTTCACAATTTAATTATATAACTGAAACTTTCTAAATTTTAAATTTTGGATTTTTTTGCCCTCAGAATAGAAACAAGGTTTGAATATGAAAGTTTCCATTAAGACTTTGCAAACATTATGGGTTGCTGAAAAACAGTAAGGAATTGAGGAATACATTCAAATGGATGACACTTAACTTATCGGAGAGTGACCCACCTTATTAGGAAAACTTAAAAGTTTTTCAGGAGAAACTAACTGTGATGGTTAAGTTTTGTTGTCAAGTTGATCTTTTTAATTACCTTGGGTAGGTCTCTGAGGATGTTCATAGGAAGGCAGCCTCTCAGTAGAGGGCAGGATATAAATAAGTTCAAAGAAGCTAGAACTAAACATCCTTTCCTGTGTGGGCAGTGCAGGAAGGAAATTCCAGAGACTCAGGAAGCCATTAAGTCTGGGGAAGGGTTGCAAGACCCCACCCTAAGCCTATTATAAAAGGAAAGAAATTCTCTCCTTGGCCCCTCTTGCCTGTTTGCTGTTCTGTTTGATGTTGGTGATGGGTTTCTCTCTCTACTCGGACCTGTGAAAGAGGGCCAGCTTCTTTTGCTGTTATGGAACTTCTCCTCAATCTGTAGTTTCATTAAATACTTTCCTCCCCCAAATTGTGCCTGGTTTGAAGTTTCATCCGAGCGGCATGTGGCTGACTACTACACTAACTTTTCCTCTAAATGTGATCTCATGAAGACCACCAGTATATAAATATATCAAACACAGAAATCAACTAGTTCTGATTGAAAAAGGGAGAAAGGACTTCATTTTGCATGCTGGACCACTCCCATCTCTCCCTGTCTCCCATCATCCAGTACTTTTGCAGGGGACTCCTATTCTGTCTGTCCTTAGTGGGAATACAGTCCCCCTGAGTGAGGGATATGTAGAGTTGGTTGTGTGTGCAATGCTGACAAATATCGGAGCTTTCACAAATATTACTGCTCTGTGAACCAGGTAAACACACAATGTGCAGTCTTAAGAGAGGATTGGCAATGATGTGGAAAAATACCTTGTCACAGGTATTACTAACACTCTGTGTTCATGGACCCCTTTCCAAATGCATAGGAAATACTGATCAGCAGGGGCAGTGGATGCCTGCCTGCCCAGGTTAGTTCATCATCTTTCATGACACTCAGGAACTCCAAGAAGATGGTTTAATTTCTATGTGTTTCAGATTATGTTCACTGTAAACTCTAGCTAATGACCATGAATAGTACCTGTCCCATATTTAAGCACTTTATAAGATCTGCTGTTGGCAGCATTTCTGCTCAAGGTATAATTATTTTTAATACTCTCTAAATTTTTAATGAGTACTGAATGAATGTATGCATAAGGTACTTACAGTTGTGTCTTCCTCACTTTAAGTGATGCTGACATACTTGCTTAATTTATCTGAATTGTTTACTTCTCTGAGAGCTGAAATATGAGAATATCATGAGTGATAAATATTAATACAAGACTAAATTTGAACTGGCATAATTCTCTCTACATACCCTTTCTCCAAGATTATATGATACTTTATTGAATTATCTGTCCTCCAAATTTGTAACATTTTACTTTTTTTTCCCCAAACTAAAAAGTCACATATCAGTTCCAGGGTGTTGGTGACTGATAGGGCTATCAATCAAAGCCTATCAAAGAAGAAATCCAGAGGCTACAAAGAATTCAACACTAAATCAGACTACTAACAGGCCCACCATGGCTCAAGGATCATTGTGGAAGAAGGGGCAGAAATATTTTAAGAGCCACAGAGTGGGTAGGAATATCCTGAGACATGGTTCCTTATCACCCCACACAGACTAAGGCCTTTATGACCCCACAGTGAATACCATAACCCCACTGAGGAGGTCCTCCAGGATAATGGGAGCAGATATGAGGAGATAAAAGAGTGTAACCTGTTACAATATATTTAAATTTTTTAAAAGTGGTATATATTTATCCATCAAAATAATGAAATCCAATATTTATAGTAACACAGATAAACAGAGAAA
The DNA here is from genome assembly GCA_004024765.1 of Zapus hudsonius. Lineage (NCBI taxonomy): Eukaryota > Metazoa > Chordata > Mammalia > Rodentia > Dipodidae > Zapus > Zapus hudsonius. Next base: position 72,031 of record PVHP010001088.1, read on the forward strand.
TTATGTAATTAAAATTAGTGAGCACACAAGGGGAAGCAGGGCAGGATCTCCTCATTCATGTAATTAAGAAATGCTGAGTTCAAAAAGTTAACTTGAAGGGTGGTAAGCAGAGGCCAAGGAGAGTAGGGAATAAGAGGAGCCAGGTGGAATCTACTGGTTTGGACAAATAGAAGGCATTCTGGTCTGTTATTATACATTTTTGTGGCTTTGGGAAATGAGAATACTTTGTGTATTTCCAAAGACAGAAGGAGTTTGAACGTTTTCAGAAAAGGGAATGTTACATCTTTGAAATTGATATTTAATCTGATCTAAACATTATACAAGTTACAGATGGATCAATATATCATGAATACATATAAATTTGACTTCTATGCTTCAGATTAAAACAAAATTTAGCTTGGTGTTAAAAGTACGGGAGTGAACTTGAGTATTTCAGCACGAGAGTCTACAGTCACCTGTTGAAAGTGTGTTCTTAGTAGGATAGATCACATCTGTAAACAACTAGGGCAGTTTTATTGAGAAAGCATTCTGCAGAGACTTTGAAAAACAATGCAATATTTCCAAAATGGCAAAATTCTATCTCTGAAACTTACACTCCAATAATTCTTCTACAGGGATACTGGTAATTATTCAAATGTTTCTCATATCTTACAGAACCACATTTGCTAAAGTTTTAAATATTATTGTGTCACCAACTAATTACTTTTCTTGGGCAATTATCATGCTCAGAATAAAGCTAGCATTCTACTATAGAATCATATCCATCTCTTTGCTGTTCCTAACTTATGCCAAGGTTGAAGTCCCTCTGCAGCCAAAGCTACAGTTGTGAGGTCCTTAAAGACAATCACATAATGTGGATAAAGCACCAGTAGTCTCAGCATCCTTACTTGGGTTCCTTAATTGCTTAAGTCTCAATAAAATACTGTTTGTTTACCCATCAATGTAATTATTTTGTGCATAGAGGGGTTTCCATTAATCATTAGCGCCATGGCTTTGCCCTCAGGCTCATAGACCAGTTCTTAGGGTTGGACTAGAGACTCATCTTAGGTAATTTCTAATATTATAAATTTGCTCCTGATTAACAGGCAATGTCATTAGTTCATAGATGACATGGATATTTTTGTGAGTATATGTACACATATACATGCATGCCACACATATATAGGCACACATAAAATGATATTTAAGTATCTATGTAAACATTTATTTACTTGACTGTTTTTAATGTTGCAGGTTGTGGAAGTTTGAATGTGGAGTGTCTTCCATAGCCTCAAATGTTTGTGAATAAGCCTCATACTTAAGTCACTGCTGGTAGATCTTTGGGCAGGTGGAGTCATGCTGGAGGAGCTGAGTCACTCTGGACAGGCCAAGAGGTTTATTAGTGCAGGTCCACTGGTTGCTCAGTAGCTCACTGTTGCTTATTTCTCTCTGCTGAAATAACAAGATGTGAGACCTGACTGTCTGCTGTGTCATGCTTTCCTTGCCAGGAAGATGTTTCCTCTTTAAACTGTAAGTCAGAAATAAACCATTCTCTTTATTAAGCCAATCTTTGTAGGTGTTTGATCATCCCAGCAATGAGAAAGTAACTGCTACATATGGCCAAAGTATAAGTAGAACGAAAGCAAATTAAATGGCTATTTACCAAAAACAATTTTAAAAGAAAAGAAAAATGGATGTAAGAACTGACTAGTTTTTAAGAAATTTCCAACAGAGTTCTAAGCAGGAATTGTCATGTTTGAATTGTAGTTACAAAGGGAACTTTGGCTAAATTTAAACATTATTTTGATTACTACATTTCTATTTGACAAAAATATTGATATCAATAATAAAAAATTACAAAATCAAAATTCATTAAATTCATTAAAGAAATTAGACAACCAACACAGTACCCTCAGCCAAACCTGCTATATCTTAGTAAGTGGAAAAGTTAATCAAATTTTATTCAGTTTCCTCACATAAAAATGGAGTTAACAATATAAAAATAGACGTGTTTTTTGAGAAGAAACAATGCAAGCTAAGTATTCAATATGCCAGCACTTATTATGATATTTTCTTTTTCTCCAAAACTGGATATCTATTTTAAATAACTTATAATTTTCACTTCCTTTAGTCTTTTAAGAGTGAAAGTGAATTGTATAATATATAAGCATAAACTCTAATAAATTATGCACATAAATTATAGGCAAATCCTAGTGACATGTCAAAAGAATGGTGGAGACATGAAAGAAACTATAATGATTTCATGCTGATACTGCATGTATGGCACATTGCAAAATAACAAATATTTTATGCTTTATTATTTTTTAATATGTGATGTATATATGTGTGTATTTGTATGTATGTGTGTGGAGAGAGAGAGAGAGAGAGAGAGAGAGAGGGTGCTTAGGCACACTGGGATCTCATGTTACTGCAAATGACCACTTGACACATGTACCACTTGTGTGTCTGGCTTTTGTGGGTACTAGTGCTGTACTCACCTTTGGGTAGAGAAGCTTCTTTCATCAAAGTGCTGAGAAGAAACGATTGTTGAGTGTTCAGCACTAAATGAGATACCTGTATCATGTCCTCCTTCATGCAGTGGACATGACAGAAGAGGAGGCAAAAAAGTGTGTAAGAGCCTGAGGGCGGAGGATAGTGCTTTCCAATGCTGTCTTCTGGACACTGAGCAGGCATTGCATTCATGATCTCTCGGCAGAAGTTGTAACCTGCACCATACTGGGCCCATTGGCATTGTATCATGGAGAATGATGGAGGCAAAACCATGACATCAGAGCAGAGAAAGGAGCAGTTGGAAAGAAGCACACACTTAGGTGATGAGGGAAGGGTCCAGAGAAGCTAGTAGGATTGGATTAAGATCAAAATGGATTATATACCTATATGAGAAATTTGAATAAAAAGTTTAGAAATAAAAATGAACTGATCAGTTTGTCCTAAAGAGCATAAATATAATATCTAATACACTTATGGGAGGCTATACAAAGTGATTAACATTTGAAATAACTTATTTTACTTTTAAATAGCATACCTTTTCATTTTTAAATTTCACACATTTTCAAGTGATTTTTTTTTGCTTTTTTTTTAACATTTAGAAATGCTGGAAATTTTCACTCTAAAACAAAGTATTTTAATACTTAAACTGTTTATGATTTCCATTGTAGCTAAACTTTAATTTGCCTGAAAAGTAAAAAAAAAAAAAACAAAATTGTTACTCTGGACATTTTCACATGTCGGTGTATTTAAAGAAGTGGACTTTCTTTTTCCTGTTTGTCAGCATTAGGGGTCAAACCTAGTGAGTTGGACATGGTTGACAGGGACTCTACCACTGAGCTATCACCCTACCCAGCATTTATTATAAATACTGCTGAGGAATCACAGAGCATGTACCCATCTTCCTTCAACTCATAGAGAGTATGGAAAATATAAAATTGTATGCGTTTTCTAAGGATATATTTTTAGCTTACAAGACGTGTGATGTTTATTGCACATAAATGTCTTCTTTTTTCTTTATTGTCCATAATTAGATACATTGAGTGAGCAAATAGTGAGTTGATATCCCCATTTCCCCATTTCCCTCTTCCCTGTACCCAAACAGCTGTATATCCTCCTCCGTGGGCAGTCTGGATCAGTCCATGTGGTAGGGGATTATGGATAGCCTAGGAGTCAACCCGGTTCCACCCCCCTTTTTATGTTGTTACTGAAGGGATCAATGTCTCTGGGAGTTCTCCCCCACCATGGCTTTTACAGTCTTTCTGCACCCTCTTTTGCTCAGTTCCCTGAGTCATGGGGTGAGTATTAAGGCTGCTTTATTGTTGAGGTTTTAGGGGGTATCTATACTTCTGCTTTAGTTTGTGTTGAAAACCTATCACATCCACAGAAATTGAAAATATAATCAAGAACCTCCACAAATGGAAAAGCCCAGGACCAGATGGTTTCTCAGCCAAGTTCTACCAAACCTTCATCATAGAACTGAAACCATTCTTTCTGAAGCTTGTTAAGGGCGTAGAAAAAGAGGGAAGGCTCCCAAACTCCTTCTACGAAGCTAGCATCGCCCCAATTCCCAAACCAGGCAAGGATGCAACAAGAAAAGAAAACTAAAGACCCATATCCCTGATGAACTTAGATGCAAAAATCCTGAACAAAGTCCTAGCAAACTGGATACAAAGCTACATCAAAAATATTATTCACCCTGACAAAGTCAGCTTCATCCCAGGGATGCAGGGATGGTTCAACATACACAAGTCGATAAATGTACCACATTAATAGACTCAACCACAAAAACCAGATGGTCATCACAATAGATGCTGAGAAGGCCTTTGACAAAATTCAACACCACTTCATGATCAAAACCCTGGAAAGAGTAGGCATAGACGGTCCATAACTAAACATGATAAATACAATATACAGATCTCCTAAAGCACAAACCGTTTTCTATGGGGAATGAATCAAGGAGTTCCCACTTAATTCAGGAACAAGACAGGGGTATCCACTCTCACCACTGCTCTTTAAATATGTCTTCTTGTCACATTGAACTCATCTACAGTTCATGCTCTCAAATGTCACATATTCAAATGTACCATTGCTTTTATTCTCTTGTCTCTTTGGGTGTTTTTCAACTTGTTTCCAATTCTCTACTGGAAAGTTTATTTGTAAGTGAACAAAGGTCTTCTTTCAACATGCTTATCTGAACCACTTTCTCAAACCTATGAATAAAATATCAGTTCCACAATGACGTATCTCCTTTCATTGCCATTCAAGGACCTACAACACCAGGCTCACGGTTTCTTCTGTGAAGTTGATGCTGCTGGTTCACAACCCCTCCATGCCGCTCCCTCTATGATCCACACTCATCTGCCAGTAGCAGCTCACTGCTGAGGTCTAAGCACTGTTTTAGCCCTTTGTCTTTTTTCTTTTTAAAAAACAACTTTATATTGACAACCACCATAAATCTAGACTGTTTTCCCATTTTTCTCTCTCTACAACCCCCCATTCACTGAAGTCCTTCTTTCCAACAAGTCTCTCTTCTATTTTGATGCCATCATGTTTCCCACTACTATTATGCAGGTCTTGTGTAGGAAGCTTCAGCCACTGTGAGGTCATGAAAGTCACAGCTGTTTAGTATGTGGAAGAGACTATTGTCAACACTACTTGGCTTCCTTTGGCTCTTACATTCTTTTCACCACCTCCTGTGCTATGTTCTCGAAGCCTTAGAGCATATGATAGAGATATCACTGTAGTGTCAAACACTCCATTATCACTTCTCAGCATTACAGTGACTTTTGAGTGACCCCAGTGGTCACCTCCACTTGAAAAGAGAAGGCTCTCTAACCAAAATTCTAACCCTAATCCAACCTTTAACCCTTTGTCCTGAACACAGGCTCATGCTCCCCTTTACTCTTACCATACACATCCTTGAACACATAGAACATATATATATATACACACACACATACAAACATATGAAAACATAGTTATATGAGTTTTTTTATGTTTCCAAGGTGTCTCACCTCACAAGAGTGCCAGCTTCACCAGGGCAGAGGTTTATATCAGACAGTGTTTATCCCAGCACCCAGAACTGTGAAAAACTAAACTTCCTCAGAGCTGTAAATGCTAATCCTTTGATTTTTTTTTCTCGCATCTTCTGGGGGAAACAAAGGGTACTGTCTAAGTATCTATGTGGAAAAATCATGAAGCTAATTACCAAAGATAAAACATGGTCACCATTACTTGGTGTATATTAAATTCAAATTCTAGAGATTTAAAATGATTATAATACACTAAAATATCCCCAACACATGCAAAATAAAATTAATAATGTGTAAATTATTTGATTTTAAAAACTATTTTATTTGTTATTTATTTGCATTAGAGAGAAAGAAAGAGAGAGAATGGGCTCACTAGGGCCTGGAAGTTCCCACTGCAAAAGAAATCCAGACACACGTGCCAATTTGTGATTACTGGGCAATTGAACCCAGGCAGTTAGGCGTTCCAAGCAAGCACCTTTAACCACTAAACCATCTCTCCAGCTCAATAATGATGTGATTTCAAAGATACATGATATGCCGCAAGATAATTATTACCAAGACCTTTGCTCCTGAACAATACCAGCTGTGCTGTGTGCCAAAGGAAATCTTGAGTATATTCATAAACAGTAATGACTACCTTCCTTTTCAAATCTGAAATGAAGGGAAAGTGTAATTTGCAAAGCACACATTAAATGTGTGTGCAAAACAAATATCAAATGTGTGAGCTCCTTTTCATGGTAAGAGTCACACGCATCCTTTATGCAGCGAGACCAGGATATATGGGGTACAATGACAAATACCTCATAGCCTCTATCAAGTTGCATGACATATATATATATGAACACATGCACACCAGGATCATATTGTAAAGTCTCATTTTAACACCTTAATTCAGCACACTAATTTAAATTTGCCATTTGCGATATAAAACTTATTTCAAAATAAACATTTGCACTTACAGTAAAACACACAGAAGCAAAACTTTTAAGTAAAAACATTGTATTTTATATCCTAAATGCTCCCAACTCCTTTTTCATGCAATGCCACTTTATTTTCAGAAAGGTACAGATGAAAGAACTTATCAGATCTGCCAAAGAGACTTACTACTGTCAGGAAGCCATAAACTCTCCACTGCATGTTAGCAGTTCAAGTATTACTTTGAATTACAACATTTTCAAAAACTGACAAGAATCTAATGCAGTCTCTTTGAATTGGAGTCATTGTAGTAATTCTCACAAGTATTTTCTGGAAGGCAGATGATGGAGTGTAGTTAAAATTGTAGACCAAGGACATAATGCTTTCTCGCTGGCATTCAGGTATTAAACATGAATTATAGAACGTGATTGTCCCTGTCACCTTGCCTGAAGTAATGATGTTCTGGTTTTTACAGGGCTATCAAAAACCTGCTGTGTCAGAAATGAGTATGATTTTTATCTATTATCAAGCACACAGATGTAGGACTTGATTCAAATCATACTTTGAAGAGGTCTGAAAACACATGAAGCTAATTTAGAATTTATACCATGTGTTAATGTTTGACATTTAAGTCGCTTTCATTTTTTTGGTATTTTGTGTTGTTTAACTGAATGAAATGGCTGCTATCATTCTAGAGGTTGAAAACCTGTGTTAACTCAATTAGTTAAATAACTTTAGACAACAGAGTAAAAAATCATTTGGATTACCTTATAAGCTTCATAAAAATGGTAATAAGAAAAATCATTCATCCTTGGCTGTCTGGAGTATGTTTCCATCTGTGTGAGATATTATCTGAAAGAAAGGTAATAGTTGTATGCACTAGTACTTATTAACATGAAAATAATAAAAGTAAGGTTTATTTTGGTATGCAAAATTTTGGTATACATTTTTTATAATCATTTTTGCACATATAATGGGTTTCAATTTCAATTTTTTTTTAAGAAAGAAGGTTTTTTTTTTTTTTCAGTTTATACTTCCAGGTATACCATCCATTGTGGTGAAGTCAATTTTTTTCCTTATCCAGAAACATTTTAGTCTCTTAAAAAAAACAAAGCAAAACAGACAAAGAACAATAACAAAAAAAGCACCAAACTACTTGCTCTTTTTTACAATGGTGTACATTTTAACCATAATTTAGTTATGCTACAGAACATCAAAGGCTTTGTATGAATCTCCTCTATGATATTAAAAAAAAAACATTTTGTGCCCTTCTAAGTCATTAATTGGCAGACATATGTCCCCCAAAAGAAACTATTATATTAAAGCCATATCACCAAAGGGAAAGAAAAGAAATAAGAAAACAGACAAGGGGGGAGGGGAAAAACCAAGCTAGAACAAGAAGCATAATCCCCTTCCCTGGATGTTTCCTACAGACGTTCCTTTAATTCCCAATCCCCCTCTGCAATAGGCACCAATTGAAGATATGCTCTGGGAGCCATAAATTTACAAACAAACATCTACCTCTTCAAAAGAATTCTTTAAAATATTTTAAAGCATTTTCTTGTTGTATAAATAGAGAGAAAATACAAGCAAGGAACTGATTCACTCCCTTGCTTCATTCATCTGTAATCTAAACCAAAAACAAAAGTTAAAAGCAGGAACTAACTACTGCTGTGAGTTTTTGTAAACCCACCTTCTGTGCATACAGACGCTCACTACCAAAGGGGAAACAATAGCATCCGCTGGATCTGCTGGTTCAACCAGAGAAGCAAGGCTGCAACCTTAAGTTCCCAAACCTGGTGCATATATGGTTGGCTTTCATACTGCATATCCTTTCTCTTCTGTTCTTCACATGGGTATATATGGGCACAGCAGATTAGATTCCAGGACTTGGTGAGCAGAGCAGAGCTGTGGTGAAGATCTCTCATCTCAGGCACGGTTTTGGTTCTATACACTGCATAGCATGTATCTCTTAGGTTTGGCTGCAGTGGAGTGGCCATGGTTCAAGTGGGGGCAGGGATAGTCATTTTGGATATGTACACATTTTAAATATTTTATTTATTTATTTATTTGAGATAGACTGAAAGAGGCAGACACAGAGATAGAGAGAGATTGGGTGTGCCAGGGCCTCCAGCCACTGCAAATTAATTCCAGACACATGCACCCCCCTTGTGCATCTGGCTTTACATGGGTACTGGGGCTTCAAACTCTCGTCAATCTGCTTTCCAGGTAAACACCTTAACCGTTAAGCCATCTCTCCAGCCTAATCAAAACATTTTTCATAAAATATCACATCACAGACAGCATATACATCACTAAAAATTGTGTTGCCTGGAAGCTCTCTGTGATTGAATCTGGGGATGATAAGGAATAAGCATGGGGAAAGAAAAATGTACATGATATATTTCTAAAATATATATTTATTTTTCTTTTTCATCCAAAGGCGTATTTGAGACTAGATATTTAGAGACAGTGACAGGTTCTTTCTTTTGTTTTTTATGATAAACTATTTTTTTCCAATGTTGAAAGGATTGTTAAAAAAAATCGATGGGAACAAGAACTATAACTTTTTAATAGGCCAATTAATCAGGCATGCCTGCCACTCAGATTAACTAGTTTATTTAACTGGAAGACTGTTTGTTTAATTAAACAGTCCAAAACAAAGCTAATTGGAATAGGCTGAATAGTTGCCAATCAAAGCTATGTCCACATTTGAATCTCTGGAACCTGTGCCTGGTACTTTCTATGCACAAAATATAGAGTGAAACAAGAGATTCAGGAGCAATTATTATGATGAATTGCTAGGGAGATTCTTTAGTGCTATTGTGTGTCTGGGAAGGGACAGACATGCACATTTTGAAGAAGTCACACAGAAAAGGTCATGCAATATGTAATGTGACCCAAATGCAGTGGTTTTAATGAAAATGTCTCCCATATCCTCAAGTGTTTGCTAGAGCCCTGGGGCGGTGGAGCCCTGCTGGAGGAGGTGGGTACTGGGGGAAGATTTTGAGGTGAGCTCTATGGCTGTGGATCATCAGCTTGCTCTTGCCGTGTCTCCCTTCAGCTCATGCATGTAGAGGTGAACAAGTTTCCTCCTCCATGATGAAGTGTCCACTTAAAACCATAAGCCTGAAATACACCCTTTCCTCCATAAGCTGCTTCTAGCTGGCTGACTTGTCCCAGAAACAAGAAGATAACCAGAGCAACGTGGGGGTCAAAATTAGGGCGACATGGCCACAACCCAAGAAATGTGCTGTCACTGGGAGCTGGGAGAGGAAAGGAATGGGTTTCCCTCTGGAGATGGGGAAAGGCGCAGCCTAGCTTTAACTGTGATTATGTATTTCTAGCCTCCAGAACTATGAAATAAATATAGCCTTAGATAATAGGTTAAACATCTGCCAGAATAAAGTGATCAATATATAAACTACCACCTTGGAAAATGTACAAATGGTCATGAATATCTCTCATGGAAATAGAGACATATTATTGGAAACTGAAATGAAATTGATCATTGTGACACAAGATATGGATGAATTCCATCCAATAATTGTTTGAAAATGAACATGTATATTATGGGTGTGGTTATTTAGGCAAGAAAATTGGCAAGTGAAATGTTTGAGATGAAACCATGAATGTTCTTTTTATTTATAGTAAATGCTAAGAAGAAAGTGATAAACAGGCTAAAATTGTTAATCAAAAAGCTATAGCTTTGGACTCGGCCTGTGGTAAGCTGGCTCTGGTCCAATGTTCTGCCCACATAGCCCTGCTGAATTCTCTGAATATCAATACCCCCTGAGTAGATGTATTAGCCATAACCTCCCAGGAGGATCTGAGAAGTCCTGTTTGTTGAGTTTCTTGACTTTCCTTATCAAAGTGCTATGAAGGAGCAATATTGTCCTTTCTGCCATGGGAGAATGCAACAGGAAATTGCCATTCTTGAATCAGTCCTTAGCATATATCACCTGTTGGCACCTTGATTTTTCACAACGAAGCCTCTAAATCTAAGAACAGTAAAATTTTGTTCTATATACATATCCAGTCCAAGACACCTGTAATAGCAATCTGAAAAGTAAAAGGCAGACATTATCAGTATTGTTGTGGATGGTACTCAATCTGTTGAAAACACTTTAGGAATCAGGCTGGGGATTAACTCAGAAGGATGTTGCAGTCTTAGCTAGGAATTGCCAGTCTGTCCCTTCGAATGACCTCTCTCACAACTTCTCTTCATTGTACTCTAAAATGCCTGCCTCCCTTCATTAAAAAAAAAAAAGAACATATGATTACACATATAGCCCAATAGGTTTCTGAGTATAAACTACTTCTTGACAAAATTATGTTTCATTTTTTCTAATGAGTAAATATTCTTTTGCCACTTTGGGTTTACCTTGGTATACATATTTGCTTCACGGGATCCACAACTAAAATCTATGTATCAATATATCTCTATTATCTATCTATCTATCTATCTATCTATCTGTCTGTCTGTCTGTCTGTCTGTCTGTCTGTCTGTCTGTCTATCTATCTATCTATCTATTTATCTATCTATCTATCTATTATCTATATATCCGTCATTTATAATCTAGCACCTACCCAGCTATCATCTATCTCACTTATCCTATCCCAGTCTACTTAAAATCTCAAACCACTATATCATCAATTCATGTCCAATATTTCATCTAAGCATTGATTCAGAAGCCTTAAACCTCATCATCTGAATGATCTTATTTAGGTATGTAACAGATTTTGTATTTGATTAATTCTGGGTGTAATGGTTAAGTTTTGTTGTCAACTTGACCTTTGATGTAATCTTTGGTAGGTCTCTGAGGATGTTCACAGGAAGGCAGCCTCTCAGCAAGGAGCAGGATGTAAGGAAGCTCAAAGGAGATAGAAGAAAACATCCTTTCATGTGTGGGCAGTGCAGGAAGGAAATTCCAGAGACTCAGAAACCATTAAGTCTGGGATAGAATTGAAAGAATTCTCTCCTTGCCCCCTCCTGCCTGTTTGCTGTTCTGTGTGTGTGGTGTTGGTGATGGTTTTTTTATCTCTGCTGAGACACGTGAAAGAAGACCAGCCTCTTTCACTTTTATGGGACTTCCCCTGGATCTGTAGCTTGAATAAATAGTTTCCTTCCATAAACTGTGCCTGGTTTGGAGATTCATCCCAGCTGTATGTGGCTGACTAAGACACTGGGAAAAATATATCTCCTGCTTGGCCCTATGAAACTAGACACCATGTTCTATGTTTCCAAAACACAAAGGAGGACAGGCTTAATATAAAATGTATAGTTTTTCTTGTAAGCAGAAAATGTAGGTGGAAAGGAATTAACAACATCAGTGCTTTTGGAATGCAGCAGGAAAAGTCCTTAGGTCCTCAAGTCTCAGTATCATTGCATGAGAAGGGAGTCATTTCCGTGTGTAAACTCTGTGGGGACAAACATGTTATCCAGAGCCTTATTCTTAAAGTTAGCAAGGCATTCGTGGCATTTGCAAAATTTGTTTGCTGAAAGACATTCATTATTTTTGTTTGTTTTAAACTGGGTACTGTAAATTGTACTACACAAACTGACTAGTGTACAATCTGAACAGGAATAAATGTAAGAACCATATAAGAGATGCATAGAGTTTCAGAACTTGGGAATACTGTATATGTAAGTGAAATTCTTCTTAAACTGCAAAGGAAAAGTTGTATGGTTATTTTATGATAAATACCACATGAGGCATCATGTATAAAGAGGAACTACAATGTATTTTTCTGTTTTCATTGCTTTATCCCTTACACTCTGGTGACTTTTATTACCCATAAACTTTAATTGATTATACTTAAATATTAATTTATTTAAGGGAAATTTTATTGGACCCTGAACTAATCTGTTAACAAACTAGTAAATGTAATTACAACAACACTCTTGAGAGAGATCTGACTTTACAGTGGATGAAGTTCCCAGAAAGGAGGAAAGAGATGAAGAAGCACTTACTGATGTGTGATGGCTGGTGAGCATGCTCTTCGACATATTAGTCTTGGATCAAGTGATGGGTTCAAGGTTATTCAGCTAATAAGCAGTCAAAGGAGGATTCCAATCAGCTGAACTGTAAAGCACTATGTGAACTTTTATATTAGATTCAACCCTGAAAATTCACTCACCATGTTTGAGTTATTTTGAAAGTTAGGCCAAATGTAGAAGTTGGCAGAACATCATTTTCCTTATGAGACTTCCCTTACTTCTGATATCCTTACAAGCTTGAGAAATTCCTAAAACCAACTTGGGCATCACTAATCTATAACAAAGTTTCATCAAAAATTGTTTTTACAAACTGTTAGTGTCAGCCAGGTGTGCTAGTGCATGTTTGTAATCCTAGTAATTAGGAGGTGGAGGAAGGATGATTAGAAATTCAAGGTCAGCCTTAGCTACATAGACAGCTGGAGGCCAGAGGGACTACTTGAAACTCTGTCTAAAACTCTATTATGGTTGGGCTTGGGAGATAGCTTAGTGGTTAAAACTGCTTGATACTAAAGCCTTCCTTCCTGGGTTTGATTCCCCAGTGGCCACTTAAAGCTAGATCCACAAAGTGGTGCATGCATCTGGAGCTCGTTTGCAGTGGCAGGAGGCTCTCACATGCCCATATTTGCACTCTCTCTCTCTCTCTCTCTCTCTTTCTCTCTCTCTTCTGCTTGCAAATAAATAAAACATTTTTAAAATTTGTCATGGTTTTTAAGATGCAGATTGCAATCAACCACAGTTCATGGTTACAGGCACAAATTCAAGGGATAATCCATTTCTCAGCAGAGTACTTGTTGCCTCTCTCCATAAAGTCATGGATTTCTTTACTTGAAAATGACAGGAAATATAAAGCAATGCCAACTAAGGACTCTTTATTAAGTCTTAGTTCTTAAGGCCTTCACAGGGAGGCATTATCCATGTGAATGTGTGATTATCCACATGAGCGAGTGATTTTCACTTGGACAATCTCTGATCATTACATTGCTGGTCTTTGTGGAGGAAACAGTTATCATACTAAAAACAACATGTGTACCAGTGTTCACTTAACAACATAAGATAAGTATAGAAAACATGTATTTTAAAAATCCCGCTAATGTGATCATGTTTAGGTCAAATGTGATCATGTTTGGGTACCAGTGAAATTCTAAGTGAATATTGTTTTAACGTTCTTGTCAAAATATGAGCTATCTTATTCATTTTCCAGTTCCCCTTGATATTTTTTTTAATTTAATATTTATTGTCCATAATGAGTTACATTATTTAGTGGGCAAACCATGCGTTGTTATCCCGACTTCCCCAATTCCCCCCCTCCCCATCCCTAATCAGTTGTATATCCTCCTTCGTGGGCTGTCTGTATTAGTCCTTGTGGCACCCCTTGATATTTTTGTACCTCTCTCCTAGTCTTCATTAACAGGTAGATCAAAAATATTTTTCATGATTTGATGTATTTGTTACTTCTGGCATTCTGAAAACTGAAAAAAATAATTAGTGTTACCTCCATACATCCCTAGCTGACAACAGACAGCCAAAGCAACTGCAAGATTGCTCTTTGGTAAAACCATTTCCAACCCCTTCTGCTAGTTATTTTGAAATGTGGGTAATATGTGATAACTTGCTATAATCATCCTCATGTAGTTACTAACACAAGAACTCATTGCTACAAACAATTGTACCTCTGCATCCATTGATAGATGTATTTCCTCCTTCTTTCCCCAATAGCCTCCCAAGCCGCTACTAATCACCATTTTAATATCCACTTCATAAGTAGTAATCTTTTGATAAAATATTAATGAAATATTTCTGCTCCTAATCTAAAAACCCAAAAACATAGCTATGTGTGGTGATGTATGCCTTTAATACCAGCACTCAGGAGGCCAAATCAGGAAATCACTGCCTGTTAGAGACCTGCCTGAGATGACATAATGAACTCCAGTTTGGCCTGGACTAAAGCAAGACCCTACCTCAAAAAATAAAATAAAATATACCTCACAAATATGAAGTTATGTTTCCATAGATTCCTGTTTAAGATGTTATTTCTCTGTATATCATCCAGCAATGTATTTAGCTAGCTAGCTAGCTACCTATCATATATCAACCTGTTTGCCTTCATGGAAATTTCATTTTATTTGTGAAAATCTAATGAAATTATGCTTGAAACTTTTACCCATTCTAATTGAAATTAGAAAAGTTTTCAAATGAGACCCATATAGAAATGAGGGTAAATTAAAACCTATGCAACTCCCAGCTTGCTATATGGAAGAATAAACATAAAGGAAGAATGCTCTATTGCTTAAGAAATGTTATTTTTCTTTTGTTTTGATCCTCATATATACCTTTTCTAACTTGAATAAAGCAAGGGACTGCCGCTCTAATATCGATCTGTAATATTTATTTGTAGTATTGTATATGCCATTAGGGGACTTTACTTCAAGCATATACTCTAATGATAGCCAGTGGGTAAAAGATGAAAGCTTGTCTCTACTACTGAGGTGCCACATTGCAAAGTATCTGAATTTCAAATGTCTTGAAATAATGAACAATAGCACATTTCTAATGTGACATATTTCTCTTTACACAAAACTGTACAAAACAGAGAATGAAAAGGTTCAAATTAATGCTAGAAAACTGGATAAAAGGGTTCACTAGCACAACATTTCCTTTTTGAACTGCACAATTGTTAGGCATGCTGACGGTTTATGAGGAACCCAGGGTGGCACACTATAGTGAGATTTTGAGACTTTGGAGGAACACAAAGTGTGCTTTCATTTCTCTGTAGAAGAAGGTTAATGTAAAAGAGAATGGTGACAAAAGGAATCTGCATGGATGCTTTGGAAACAGAATTTGGAAGCAGCTCAATTCAGGAGAGACTGAAATTAGAGGTAGCAATC
Organism: Zapus hudsonius; assembly: GCA_004024765.1. Lineage (NCBI taxonomy): Eukaryota > Metazoa > Chordata > Mammalia > Rodentia > Dipodidae > Zapus > Zapus hudsonius. Next base: position 87,354 of record PVHP010001088.1, read on the forward strand.
TGGAAACTTCTTTTCTGAAAACTATGCCTGTGCATATCACTAGGAAGTGTCTCCTTTAAGCAAAGTTTCATGTACCTGTCAAGCAGGCTGTTTCTATATGGAAGAAAAACTGGTAGAAAACCCAAGACAAAGGAAACTAGAAGGGTTAATCAAATACATCAATTCTGAGAAGAGAAAGAAATTGGGGGGGGGGAGAATCTGAGCTGGTCAGGAAAATTGGCTCAACATTTAAAGGCACTTTCATCTAAAGCCTGATGGTCTGGGTTCCACCTAAAGCCAGATGCACAAATTAATGCATGCATCTGGAGTTTGCTTGCAGTGGCAGGAGGCCCTGGTGTTTCCATTCTTATTCTCTCTCTCTCTCTCTCTCTCTCTCTCTCTCTCTCTCTCTATCTATCTATCTATCTTTCTCTCTCTCTCTCCTTGCAAATAAATATATGAAATGTTTATTTGAAAATATATGAGCTGAAGTGCTCATGGCCAATAAGCTCATTCACATTGTGGTTTTGTTTTGTTACATTTCCTTCTCTTGTAAGGATGGGTCTAGGTTTCTGCCTTGTACCCATGTTGGAAAGACTGAGAAAACAGATTTCTGAGAGGGAGCTTGTTTTGTAAAATCTTACACTTGACTTCTACATGGACTTCATTTCTTCTCTTTCTAGTCACACATAGTAGTGATAAGCAGTTTCTAGCCTCCTATTGTGACAGATTTCCCTAATATCCAAAGACATTACCCTCCTTGTCTCTTATCCTAACTCACCTAAAAGTGGACTTGGCATGCCAAGATGAAGGGAGGCGCTCCAATTATCTATCAGAGTCCACCCCTCACAAGGAGTCTGAAATCCCTTAGTGGATTTCCCTAAAACTATTTTCTTTTATGAAATTAGAATGGTATAGTGGTAAGCAAATAATAGTGACCATGACTGTATTAGTAAGAAATGTATACTATCAATGATGGGTAGACTGACTAAGAACACTGCTTGAGAAAAATGAAAGTGAATAAATTCAGAATAGGGATTTTAAATAGATATGTCCACCATGAATTAGCTACCATACTGAGCACTTAATTAAATGAGCATTACTCCCTAGCAGACTGTGGATACCAACATAGGATAATCTCCCTTAATATCTAGGAGTTAAAGAGATTTGTGAATTATCTTAGTCACCACAAAGAGTCCACAGTGAACAGAGTTAATCTGTGACTCAGTTCCAGGTAAGAGTTGATATCCCTCGGGAGAATTTGTCATTTTCTATAACTGCTCCATATCATCAAATAACTCCCCAAGAAGTAACTGTAATTCTTTAAGTCCTCAGAACATGTTGCCACAGACAAACTGACATACTGTAATAAGACGATTCACCATTTTGTATAGACAGATCACCACCAGATCAAGAACAACTTACTTTAAGGAGCATTTAGGATTGTGAGGGAAAATGATAGATGGAAGAGTTTTAAATGGCACTATTTCATTAATCTTCACATTTTCTTTTGTCACACACATTTTAGATGCTTGCCTTGTGCCAGACAGTATTCTGGGCTCTGTTATACTGCAAAAAAGAGAAAATATTTATAATACAAATCTTGAAGTTTAGTTAATGATTACTAATATACAAAAAATCTATAAATCACATACTATATTAGAAAAGGTGCATATTACAGTGAACAATTAAGCAAAGAAGTAGGCAAAAGCTATCATTCAAATAATAAAATATATGATAATTATATATTCACTATATTGAAATTGATAACTGTCACCATCTGTGTTTATTTCAGGGGGTTAATTGTAAATCATCAAGCAAGAAAACATTTTTCTTTACAAATTCATTTGAAGTACATGTACCTCAGAATTGTGTATATGTCTTTTATAAATTTCTATTATAAGAGATACCAAAAAGATAGAGTTATACAGATAGAAATTCATTTCTACCTTGGACACAAATCAAGACTCTCATCACTATGCCGTTGACTGGTATCCTATTTACCTTCTCCTTGCTGGGACAAAATAACTAACAAAAATTCATTTAAGGGACAGCTTATTTCATCTTACAGTTCACTGTAAAAGGAGAGGCATGGTGGAAGGAGCATAAAGCAGTTGTTCATATTTTTTTCACAATCAGAGCAGAGAGCCATACATTGTCCAACTTAATTAACCTAATCAAGACAATCCCTCAGTCATGCCCAGAGAGGAATCTAATGCCTCACATGGACCTGTCAAGTTGATAATCAATATGAACAATTATGATTAATTTTAAGTTATTAAGACACTGAGTAATAAGCAATTTTAGATAAAATTTAAGATTTGAAACTGATGATTGTACTTTTATCACAGTGTTGACTGTATCACAGTATTGTATTTTTATTTCATTGTGTGACTTTTCTGATTACCCACCCTGCCATCCTACTATATAGGTTTAAAAGTATTTAAGCAAACTCTCATCTACATAACAAAGGATTTATGTTTTAATCATATAATGAAATTTTCAGCTTATATATGAATTTATCAAATATCAAGTTTGTGCTTGAAATGCAGGACAACCTAATTTATAGATGTCTACAGCTGAATTGAATGTCAAGGGAAATTAATCTGCCCCTTAGCAATGCTTTTCCACATAAACTCTACATGATTTAAATGAACAATATCCTTTTTGAAGAGGAATCAACTTTTTAAAGAACACACATTGGGACTCTCTTCTGCCTTGGACATCAGTTTTATAAATGATATCATAGAAAGTCTTCAAGGCTTGTGTTTTCATTTGTTGCAGTTGCCTCACATTGCTTGGCTAAAACACCCAACTAAAGCAGCCGAAGGGAGGAGAGATTTAATTTTGTCTTAAAAAGTTTGAAGGAGAAGGCTTCAGGGTGGCAGGGGAAAGCAAGGCATGAGCAGAGGCTGGGCATCACCTCTGCCACAGTCGGTGGAAAACAGCAGCAGGAGAGTCAGCTGACCTAGCATTGGGAAGCTAGGGTTCAAAATTTCACTCCCAGTGATTCACCTCTCCAGCAAGACTCCAACTCCCAAGTTACCATCAGATGGAAACCAAAGTTAAAAACATTGGAGTTTATGGGGAAAATCTGATTAAAGCTACTATATTCCTCCACTGGCCCCCATAAACTCATGAACATCCAAAATGTAAAATGCAATGCATTCAGTCCAACTTTTAAGTCCCCATTTTTTAATCAGTTCTAACACTGTTAAACATCCCATAGTCTAAGGTCTCTTAACTGTGAGCTTGTAAAACTAAAAGCATAATGGTACCAAGTCACATTCATACTGCAAAAGATGACATTACAAGGAAAGATAAAACCAGTACAAAATCTGAAACCAGCAGGACAAATATCAAATCTGTTAGTTCTGTGTCCATCTGAGACCCACAATAAAATCTCCTCTCCTACAGCTTGGTTGCTGACAGCCTGGGGAAAAACCCTACCCTAAAAAAGCAGTTCTCCTTGGCAGCCATACCATAGTTCTGACATCTTCAAAATTCTGGGGTATCCATCTCAACCCACTTTTTGACCATGCCACGGCTTCTTGAACCTCCAGGGACTCCAACAACATTACCTCATATTGCCAAGTGGTCATCTCCAAATCACCATGCTGCAAATCTAATAACCTTTTATTTACTGTGTTTGTAATACTCCTATAGTACAGAGTTAGCTACCAAATTTGTTAATGGGGGCAAGAAAGCTAACTTTAAAGGCAAAGAAAACATTTCAGCATCCTTCCTGCTATCTCAATGCAGAACAATTGGTCCAATCTCAAAGGTAGTAATCTCCCAAAAGAATTGCAGCTGAACTGGACTGCTATCCCCAAACCAAAACTTTTATTTCTTTCAGTGCAAATTATTCTGCTCACACCAGTCTGTTTCTTTTAAACTCAACCCTGCTCAAGTTCTCATGACACACGCAGAATGACACATACCACTTCTAGCCCAGTCCATAGAAAGCTCTTTCTTACCTTCAAAGGCAAGCTTGCACAGTTCTTTCAGCATCTAGGTCTTTCAAATTCTGGCCAACACAGTCCATCATATACTGCGTACAAAATTGCGAGTCGTTTCTTAGGGCCAGGTTTCAAATCTTTCCACATTTTCCCTAAAAGTCAGTTCCAAAAGGCCAAAATCCATGAAATCAGGTTTCTGAGCAATGACCCATTCTTCTGATACAGATTTTCTGTGATATAAACATTCCCATTGCTGAGGTATAACACCTCACCAAAATTAAAGGTATTATTTTGTCTTACCGTCTCAAGGGGAAACCTCACAGCATGAGCAGAGGCTGGATATTGCCTCAGATACAGCCGGTAAAATACAGCAGCAAGAAAGTGACCTAACACTGGCAGGTAGGGCCTAATGAACCTCAGCATCCACTCCTAGGGACACAGGTCTTCTAGCAAGGCTCCACCTCCAACCTTGCTATCACCTGGGAACCAATCAAAACACATTAAGTTTATGGTGGCTGAGCCAAGTTGGAGTCAAGTCTGAGTCAAGCCACCACATCCATTATGTGAAACTTTGGTGATGTTAAAACTATATTTTATAATTGTAGTAAATAAGTAATAAAGCTTTTCATTTTCTTGAAGCATCTCTTTGTATGATAAGTAATAAGTCAAAGGTCAATATGTGGAGGACTTGATCCGGTGATTATTATAGCTTCTTCACTTCAACCTTCAATAATCCTAAATTGATGGAAATAAAGCTTGATTATATTCTTTACTGATATTAAATTCACCTTCCTGTATTTTTAACATTCTTATTAATATTTTATAGCCCAAAGTACTAAATTTTAATAATTTAATCTATTTCATCTCAGTAATTAAATGATGTACTAAAAGATAAAATATTATAAGAAACTGCCCCTAGATTTTTAAACAAATTTCTATTTAACTATTCACTCTTGGAAAATTATTATATTATAAAAGGAATAATAAAATTTTTAAAGAATCTATGGGTTTTTAAACATAATATATCTGTGGTCATTAACATAGGTAAATACAATATTCATTTTGTTACTTTAATATATTTTTAATGTGTTAGTCTCAAAAAACTGTGTAGCCACATGCCACTGGGATGAATATCCAAACCAGGCACAGTTTTTGGGAGGAAAGAATTTATTGAAACTACAGATTCAGGTGAAGTTCCATACTAGTTAAAGAGGCTGCTCCCCCCACCCTTTCACAGTTCCAAGCAGAGAGAGAAACCTTTCATCAGCAGCATCACAAACATAACAGCAACAGGCAGGGGCCAAGGGACATAAATTCCCTTCCCTTTTTTATAGTATTAGCAAGAGGTCTTGCAACCCTTTCCTAGATTTAATGGCTTCCTGAGTCTCTGGAATTTCCTTCCTGTGTTAGGCACACAGGAAAGGATGTTAATTTCTAGTTTCCCTCAGCTTCCTTACATCCTGCCCCCTACTGAGAGGCTGCCTTCCTGTAAACATCTTCAAAGGCCCACCCAATGTAATTTAAAAGGTCAAGTTGACAACAAAACCTAACCACAAATACCTATGAAACTAATTTAGTATAGGATCAGAAAGAATCTTAAATTTATGTAACATTGCTACCACCATATCTTGTATGTGCTGCTTGTAATCATATTAATGTATTTCAAAAGAGTTGGAAGTTTTCTTTGAAATTCTGAATGGATCTTTTATGCTGATACAACCTTTGAGGATAGATTCACTCAAGTGGTTGTTTACTCTCTTAAGAAGGCAAAACACATTCCAAATCTGTTTGATCATTGCCAAATGCTTGAATAGTTCATGTATTGAGAAATGCTGTATATAATACCTCTGGGTCCCCCTGTTTACTAGGTCATATCTAATTTTCTTGGTCCAGTGTTTTTAGAGACCCATACTACTTCCAAATTCAGCACGAAAACTATACCAGCTACATGTCTTTCAAAACATACAGTATTTTTCTCACCATAAGACAAGCAGTAAAAGAGGAGATATGTTTGTTTACTGTTTAATATCTCTAGAGATATTTCGCTTTTTCCAGTAACAATGATGATGATTAATTAGTGTATTGTCACTATATACATTCAAAATGTGGCAAATTATGAAACAATAATTGACATAAGAGAATCATAGACATTATAACAGATACGGAACAAATAGAAAATGTAACTTTCCATTTTGATTTGTATGAGTATGTTCATATCCATGTTCACATGTGTATGATGTGAAGATTAGGCATTATAGTTTTCTCTTTTAATTTCATGAATGCATAAATGAAAATGAATCTGGGCATGAATTCTCCATGTTTTTAATTATTTTAGCCAATAATTCATATTGTTTTCATTTCTTTTTTTATTAAGTAAAACCTTTGTATGCACAAGTCATGTGTTAGTACCTCCGTTTCTCTCTTCCCTGCCCCCACTCCACTGTGGGCCTACCTCCCTGGGATTGTTGGTGTACTCAATGGAGTTGAGGGCTATGTGTTGTGTGAGCAGCAGGTAGTCATTGGAGGAGGGACAATGCTTCTGGATATTCCATATGCAAAAAGGCTCTTTCCACTCCTTCTGCAAAGTTCTCAAAGCCATGGTAGGTGAGTTTTAAGTTTAGTGTTGAGCTCTAAGCTGCTTCTAGATTTCTGTGATGGAATGTTTGGAGTCATCTCTGTGTCTAACTATGTCACTGTGACTGGAGTTGTTGGGCTCGCTGTGGAAGCAGGACTCTTACTCATTTACCCATTTCCTCTGTGTTTTCCTAGCTGATATGTTAGAGCGGTTCATATCCTTCCAGGGCATCAGGTATCATCGTGTAATGGGCTGAGCTGGGGATTAGAATTTAGATAATACCAGCAAAATTCCAATATGCCTCAAAAATTAAGGAGTACCTGAATTCTTGTCTACAAAGTTAAATAATTAAAATTATAGACCATCAGAGGATAAGGTATAGTGGAAGGATTTATTTTAAGAAGAATGGGGAGTTACAGAGATCTCCAGACAATAGTGTGGGAAAAACACATGGGAGAGGTTTTAACAAAATCTATGCTATTTAGCTAAACAAGCAGGAAAAGAAAAGATTATGGGAAGAGAAATCCAGCATCTCACTACAGCCTAGTGGCTGTGGTGAAGGGCCCTTACCTATATCCTTCTGCTAGACCATGTGACTAGAAAAAGAGACAAAATTATCTGTTCAGTGATTATTTTCTGCCTTAGGTGAGCAGCGAGGCAGGTGGTTGGTTCATACCTGACCAATCAGTTTTAGCAACTAGGTTGAGCTCTAGCTATATACATCCCACTTGAGGGGAGGGGTCTATGGAGCTTGCCTGAAAAATGTCACAAGCTCTGGTCTTATTGGTAGAATTATATTGTCCAGGGCCCTCACTGTCTACTACAAGATTAAAACAGATTCTGGAGTGGAGATTGAGATCATCCTAAATCAAATAGGATAAGCATTATCAAATTCGCAAGATGGTAATATGTGAAGTCTCTCTTTAGGCCCATTGTTAGTGTAAGCTTCCTCTTGGTATCCAGATTCTTGGTCTCCATAGGAAACTGACTTGGATCCCAGTTCTAGCTATGGGTTTGAAGAATCCATTTTGTAAAACTGACTCCATTTCATAAAGCTGACTCCTCTTTTACAAGAGTGATCAAATATGGGAAAATATCCTCCCATGACTCACCCCCCCTCCCTTCTGAAGAAGGCCTTGATCATAAATTCCAGGAAATGAGCAAAAACTCCATATAAGGTAACTTGTGGCTGCTCTTGGAATGTGGGCTGACCCTGGAATGGAATGTAAGATGCAAATTTCAGGCTCCAATAAGGTAACCAATCAGGAGTGTACAGATGAAGACTAAGAGCCAATGGAAATGAAAAACGTCCTGTGGTCTGAGCTGTATTATAATTTTGTGGTTTTTGCCTATATATACCCTGAGCCTTTGTTCCTCTGGGATCGCTGGCATTCATCCCTCTGGGGAGCCCATCTGTGTAGCCGAAGAACAAAAACCCTCTTGCTTTTGCATCTGCTGGTGTTGTCGTTTCAGTCCTGGGGTATGCTCTCCCTAGAAAGACCTTGGGGGGCTTTCAGGTTCCTTGTCACTGAGCTTGTCTCTTACCCAATTAGAGAACCCTTGTTTATCCCCAAGGTTGAGTTTTACTATTGCACAGGAGTGTACATCTTGGCATGCTAACTGTGAGGTTTGGTTTAATGCCTGCCATGTTGGAGGCTTTATGTGTTCTGGTTCTTTCTTGGGCTCTGAACAATTTCATGCCTGCTTTGCCTTTGGCTAATGTATTCTTCTTTCGGGCACTTGAGGTTAGTTGCTTGACTCTTCTGTGTGGAGTATTCCCTGGAGTATTTTCTGTAGGCTTGGCTTGGTGTTCATAAAATCATAGAGCTGGTTTTTCTTATGGAAGGTTTTTCTTTCACCATCTATTATGAGGGATACTTTCATTTGGTACATTAGTTAGTGTTGGAAGCCATAGATTCTTAAACCTTAAAGTTCCCAACTCAAGCCCTTTGGGCTTTCAGAGCTTCCATTGAAAAATCTGAGGTAATTCTGATGGAATTTCCTTTATATGTTATGAATTGCTTCTCTCATGCTGCTTTAGTACTCTCTTTATTTTCATTGTTTAATGTTCTGTCTATTATGTGCCTTGGAATAGTTCTTTGGTCTATTCTGGTGTTCTGTGTGCTTCTTGTATCTGGATCGGTCTTTCTTTTGACAAATTGTAAAACTTATCTTCAATTAATTTGTTAAATTCATTCTCCATTTCTTTGGCCAAATTTCTTTTCCTTCTGGCATACCCATGATCTGATGTTTGGGCTTTTTTTTAGGGAATCCCATAATCCCCTCATATTCTGTTCACATGATCTTTTAAACTAATCAGAGTTTTGGATTCCAGAGCCATTTCTTCTGTCTTGCCTTCCAAATCCAGTTCTGTTCTCCACCTTATCTACTCTGGTAGTGAGGGTTTCAGAGGCTTTTACAAACTCATTTTGATTTTTGTTTTCTGTTGTATCTTTCTGAATCACTTCTGTCCTCTTGTCCAATTTCAGGTATGGGTTTATTTTTCTTGATGATTCCAGGAATTCATTCTGGCATTTAATCGTGTGTTCATTAAGCTTAATCAGCTGGTAATTGAGATCCCCTTCTTGTTGCTTCATCTTTTGTTCATTGATCTTTCTTTTGAAGTCTCTCTGTTTTTCAAGTAGGTTAAACTTTGTGACAACTGCAGTTTTTGTAAGAGGAACTTCTATTCAATTTCTTTTTTGTGATTATTGCTTTTCTGGTGCTCTGCTTCCAGTTCATCTTTTCACTTGGTCAAGATCTCTGTTAGCTTATTAAATAAACTTGCTCTGCTTTCCTTTTAGGATTCAATATCAGGTATTCTACACCGTGTTACTGTGTTATCATTGGAGACGTTCATTGTCAGACTAGGTGAGTTTGGTGGAGATGACTTTTGTTTTTTAACTGAACTGCCCATCTTGAGGTAGAAGACTTATTTCATTAAGAATGAAACACATATTTATTTGACCTTTGGATGTCTATTCTGTTAGAATTCTGACTCGGGTTTGAATTGGGTTGGAATGGGGTTGTGTTTTATTCTCAGATGGGCAGGTTATGAAAGTTGCTGGTGTCAGTAGCTCTGCATTGGATTCTGATGTGAAAGCGGTGTTGGCTGTCCAGACCCTGGAACTCAGGTGCACACAGGTAGGGTGGTGCACACAGGTTAGTGGATGCAGCAAGGGTTATTCAGTCAATGTGGAGGAGATATGGGTTGGATTTCAAGGTTAGGGTGTCAATACACTTAGCTTCTTTGTTTTCTTGATTGCTACCCTCTTCAGTGTCTTCACAAGGTCTTCCATCTGTGGGGTGTGATGTGGAGGTGCTGCCCTGTGGGCCTGTTCTCAGGGACCAAGCTAGTTAAACACCAGCTCAGCCCACCCAGGACCTGACAGATTCAGTAGTATACAGCCTAGTTGCCCACCTGGTGCAGATCTGCTGGGACTTGCTGTGATCAGAAACCCCTGATTCTTGTCAGATTTCACCCTGGGAGTTCCAGAGTGGTTTCACATCCACCATCTTCACTGTAACTCCCTCATTTAATTTTTAATAGATTTTAATATTCTTATTCCCTAAGAGATAACAACTATTTACATTAAATTAAATAAGATAATCTATGGATGACTTAGTCTATAGAACCTATAGAGGGATGTGCACAGATGTGTATTAGCTACAGATACCAAATAATAACTGTATACAGCCAGTGATATCATACCTAAACTAGTCCCCTTTTAGCAAAAAACCTCTTCCAACTGATTATCATTTTACTTAATAATTTTATTCATGTTTTTATTGATGTTATTTTTATGTTATTTTTCATAATTAGTAAAAGTAGCCCTGAAAAACTTTAAAAGAATAATGGGAAATGGAAAAAAATTATAAGAGGTAATATTTCCAAAATTCATGTAGATGGCATTAAAATCATATAACTATAGATAAGTTGTTTGGTTTCTTCTGTTGTTGCATGTGAGCAGTCCTGAATTCAAGTGGAAAGAGACACTTATAAGCTAAGTGGGTTCCTTATAATCTTGTTTTAAAATCCTACCCCCAACATTCAGAATAGAATAGCATTTGAAGATAGGACTTCTCAATGGTGATTAGGATAAAGTGAGCTCCTTCATTTGGGCCCTGACTCAGCATGATGACTACTTAGAAAGGAAAGTAATTCTGACCTTATTCCCTAGATGAAAGACTGTGTGAAGACACTGTAGAAGGAAGCCATCTATAAAACAAATAAACTAAGTGTGTGGTAGTTTGAATAAATGTCCCCCAATAGAATTTATTATAATTGTTTTATTAAATTCTTGTCTCCAGGCTTCTGGCTCAAGGAAGTATCACTTTGGCATAGCCTCCTGGGGACTGGCCCTTTCTAATTTGGATGCAAAATACTAGGGATAGATATGCAAAAGAAAAGCAGAACCCCAGGTCTGGCAGTTCTGCATTTTGTGAATTACAATGTGTTATGGTGTGCTTGCTTGCTTGCTGCTGGTGATGGGTTAACTTTCTCTCTACTTGGATCTTTGAAAGGGAGCCAGCCTTTTATCCTTAACTTCCCCTGGGTCTGTTACTTCAATAAATTCTTTCCTCCCAAAAATTATGCCTGGTTTGGAGATTCATCCCAGCAGCATGTGACTGACTACGACAAATTGTGTGGACACTTTACTCTTTAAATCCAAGTCTCCAGAACCAAACAATGAGAAGATTAACCTTACTGTTTGTGCCATGCAGTGAGGTAATTGGCCAAGGCTGCCTTAGAAAACTCCTACAAAACTTGATGTACTGCAACAGAAATCTTGGTATTTGCAGGGAAATAATGTTGATTTATCCAAAAATGTCTTTTTTTTTGTTTTCATAATCATTCAGTGCATTCCAGCTTTCTCTTCAGAATATGGAGCATTTTTTTTTGTTGTTTATAAAAGGTTGTTTTCAGAATATTTCTTCAGCATCAATTGAACTAAAGAAGGTTAGTTAACATTGGCTACTTATTTTTGGAGTAATTAAAATAATTTATATTCTTTATATCTAGTTTTAGCTGAAAATACATTGGCAATATTCCTTTGGATTATAAATTTTAATTATTTCTTCCCCAAATTGTGTTTCTTTGAATATCACCACTATCTGACGCTAGCACATCTTGAGCCAACCCTGATTCTTCATGAAGCAAGTTACTGTATAGACCTGTAATCCCTGAAGTTGGGCATTTGAGGCTGAATGATTTTGAATTCCTGGCTAGTCTGAGTTACCCAGTGAAATTCATAAAAGAAAAAAAATAAACAACTCTTAGTATAGAGCTTGAGGTACATGAAGAATCTGATTAGTTTTCCAATCAAAATCTGATTCGTTTTCCAAAGTTGCTCATTTATAAAAAAGGAAAAAGCGTAAACAACATGTGTCTTGCTCCAAAATACAAGAGAAGTTAATTTGTTGTATATAATTCTTGCTATATTTAATATTCCATCAAATATTATTTCTTCATGTGTGAAGGAGTCATGGTCTAGCAGACTTGATCTCCTGAGAAGTAAGCATTTTTGTTGTTTATGTCTCTGTTACAATGCCAACATGCCCTGTGCAGACGCATCGATTGCATGGTTAGCATTTGAAATTCCCTTTATTTTGATAGAATGAAAACTATTTGCTAACCATTTTTAATATTTCTGTAAAGATTGTTGTTTTAGGATGCTTAAGGTATAATTTTGTTTCCAAAGTTGTCTATGTTTGGCTATGGTTTTATTCCAGATAAAATTTCTGTTTTTAATTATTATTTGGGGATTCTTTTTCCTTTTACATATCAAACATTTTAATTAATAGTGAGCTGATATCAATGTATGAATCAGAATCAGGTGAAATTTGGAAAAATATTCAATGTGTGCTGTAATTAATGTATGTGAAAAATAGTCTCTAAGTAATGACTATTCACAGTTGAACTACTAAACACATTTACTACTGAAATGTAATGGCATGTGCAGTCTTTAGACTCCAAAGAATAATATAGATGGATAGACAGATAGATATGTGACACAGCTCCAGTTATCAATACATTATCTGTGGAGTCTTCAAGTGTATGTTGGTATTCATCTCACAATACTTCCAGTTCCTTTGTATTTAAATCACTTACTGATATTGTCAGGGGACTAAAGGAGAGAAAAATTGTTGATTTTTATTTTCTTTCTACTTACCACTTCCCAGTTCAACTTTCTGCCCTTCCCTCCCCTGCTTTGTGCTCTAGGAGACAGGTGTCTATAAATATCTCTCAGGATCTGTTGCACTGAATTTTCAATTAAGATTTGTAGTTACCTTCTCATTTATGAGACAAAGCATCTGTCCAAAAAAAAGCTCATGGGAAAAAAAAGAGGATTTATTTTGGCTCACAGTAATCAGATAAGCTTTATGATTGTTGAGAAAGTGTGGCAGAGCAGAGGCTAGGCTTCACTTCCTGTCATTGCAGCTGGCAGAAAGAAGAAAGAAAGTGAGTTGGGCTCTGGAAATACTTACAACCCTCCAAAGCCCATCTACAGAAACACACCTCCAATAAGAATCCACCTCCCAAATTGCCACCAGCTGGGGACCAAGCATGAAAGAACACATGAATTTATGGGGAATATTTAATTCAGATCAACATAGTACTTCTTTCCTGTCTAGTTCCAATAGTCAGTGTCTGTGGCTCTTTCTTTTTTAAGCAGTTATTTTACCAGCTTTTCTATGCTGAGTGAGAATATTCTGGAATGTAGGTATCACTGGGTTTTAGAAAAGGGGACTTTATCTAAGTCTGTTCATCAGAATTCTTCAGAGTTGTGATATGGTAAAGCTCCTCGTCTTTTTAAAAGTGCAACAAGATATATTTTTCCAGAAATGAGAAGGTAACTCTATACTCATGCTCTCAAAAAGGTAGATATATTTTTTTTCCTCACAATTCAGGTTAATTGTAGCATCATACTCTGAAATTTCAAGGTCTCTAACAATTGTATCAGAGTAAATAACAAATTACAAACAAATGAAAATCACCCAGATGTGTATTAAAGAACTAGAGAGCTCTTAGACTCTTCGTCCCTCGCTTTCTCATCTAAAGTAGATTGGTTAAAGATTCACAAGTCGTGACTTGTGTTTGATTGCGTTTGCCTCCTAGAAAGTCAATGGAAACATTTTCTCTTTTTCAGGTCTGGCTAGATGATTTCACAGAATCTGTACTGGTCATCAGCTCCAGAACACTGTATTAATTGGCAAGTGATAACCTTTTAAGAATCCATGCTTTTACACAATGCAGTACAATGAACAGGGTGGTTAAGTTTACACAACATAAATTTGTGACTTTATACAACTTAAGACAAATAATTCTAAAACTTAGGAAATTTTCAAAGAAATATTTAGTAGACACATATGCAAAGAAACTGAAAAAGAACATTGCACTACAAAGTGCTTAAGGAGAAAAAGATAGTAGCAAACATCCATTTTAATGAACCTCTCTCCTCCCTGGGAATATCTACCTCTTTGCTCTCAAAACCCCTCACATATTATAAGTACAATAACTATCCCAATCAATGGGCACCCCACAATTCTGGTACACATCAATCCCGTGTAACAAGTCACTAATGCTTGGCAATCACCCCAAAAAATTTATTGGTATACATAAACTGTCATTGTGTCAGAAATATATGTTACCAAATGGATTTCTCCTTTCTAAATCCCTTTTTGTATATCTTTGTCACCATCATATCTAACAAGTGTTACTGGTGATAGATTCCATGCTAGGCAAATACTCTACTTCTGAGCACTATCCCCAGCTCTCTTTTTATTTTATTTTATTTTATTTTTTTGATTTGAGGCAAGATCTCACTAAATTGCCCATTGTGACCTTGAACTTCCTCTAATCTAGGCAGGCTTTCAATTTATGATCCTACTGTGTCTGTCTCCCAAGTAGGGGCAATTACAGGCCAGTGCCACCAGGTCCAGCTGAAAATGTTTAGCTTTAGTATTCCCTGTTTGTATTAAGTAAGGTGCTCTCAGTGTATCAGAGGAACATGAAGAATATTACTCAATCGCAGTCATAGTTTGCTTCCTGCACACGGGGTGCACGTGGACATGAGGAGACCTATAACCAATGATCATCGCATCTTTGGTCTTCATAGTCCCAGATTGACTTCCACATGGGGAAAATACTTTCTGATGATTTTCGATTTACTATTCAGTTTTCTAGCTCATTATGGTCATGGTTATGTTCTTTGAATATTTTATTGTTATGTAGGTCACTTCAATTATATTTAGTGGACTTATATATAAAGAATATATTTCCAGTTTCATAGTGAGGATTATAAAATATAAGAGATTCCATTTAAACTATTTGAATTTTCAGCAAACTGATTAATACTTAGAAGCAACCCCTTTATGAGAAACAGCATTATTTCAACCAATTAATATTCTGCCATATTTTCATACGGGAAATACATTTTTTCATTTCTCTATTTTATATGTGCCAAGAACATCACACAAAAAGAACTAGCTTCTCACAGAGTAACTAAGCCAAGGACATTCTCTCCATCAACTCTGTGATAAACTGTAGACTTCACATTAAGAGGCAAAATCCTTCATTGCAAAACATTAACCCACATAGTTCTTAATAATTGAAGCTTGAAAGATTTAGAGTTAAGAAATGAATTACGTACAAAAATAGATCTCCCCACTTTCCTCTGATTATGCCAGAGATTGATTATTACTCACTTTAGAATCTTGTATTTTAGTTCTTTCTTCCAAAATAGTCTGAAGAACTTCAATATCGGTTGAATTCAATACATATACATCTGTCATGAACTTTTTTTTAAAATTGGAGTATTTCAGGTAAGAAGAAATTTATTTGCACTTAATATCCATCAGAATTAGAAAGACTACGTATATTCCTAGTGCATATACTGTAGCCTTGTCCTAGTGCAGCCTGGGTTGTAGCCTAAATAGGCAAGCTCAACAGTTCACGTTCCTTAATACCTGAGCAGAAACTCTCCTACTAGAAGAAAGCTTTGATCTAAGTATCAATAAGGATGCATATGAAAGGTATCTTGTAAACCAAATTGAGGGTGTTCTTAGTATTCTAGAGGAAGACACTGAAACTCATGACTACTCTATGACTCACTACTTTTCAAGGTGTACTTCCTGAAAATCTAGTGAATATGTAAATTATTAATTGTATCAGTGATAGTCATTTTCCCAAATGGACCAAATATCAACCAAAATATAATGAACATTTGTAAATTAACATATATAAATGACTAGGAATATAAATAATTTAATGAACAAAGTCTTCAAATAAGAAACATAGCATTGAAGTAGGAAACAATGCACATCTTTAGTTATATTGCTTAAGAATCCTTACATGGGGTACAATGATAAAAAGGTGAATGATTTCTAGCATGAAATTAGAATAATGACATTTTTCATGGTAAATTGTGGAGGCTGACTAGCAAAATACACAATGTAATACTGTTCATTTGTTCTTTCAATTTTCTTTGACTTAACCTTTTGCTTTATAATTGATTGTTAAATTGTACTTTCACATTTTATGTACACTATAACATACATATTATTAGTTTTTTTGAGGACTTTCCATATTTTTTCTTTATTGTCCATAATGAGTTACATTGTTTAGTGGGCCAACCATGAGTTGTTATCCCCAATTCCCCGTTGCCCCCCCCCATCCCCAGTCAGCTGGATATCCTCCTCCCTGGGCTGTCTGACTTTCCATATTAACATTGACATTTCTATAGAGGGATTAGTTCTTTAAAAGTATGAGAGAATTTTGCTGTGAATACATCTTTTCCTATGTTTGTTTATTGTTGGGAGGCTAATAACACTTTAATCTCATTGCTCCTGTTTAATTTATTTATATCCGCTTCACCTAGTATTTATTTTAATTTACCAATTTATCATAGATTTTGTAGGAGTTGGAAGTTATATATTTTCAGAGTATTCCCACATAATTCTCTGAGTTTCATGGTTATATTTTGTAATACACCTTTACTCAACTTTTCTTTTCAAAGTAGGGTCCTGCTCTAGGCCATTCTGACCTGGAATTCACAGGTTAGTCTCAAGGTGGCTTCAAACTCATGGTGATCCTCCTACCTCTGTCTCTTGAATGCTGGGATTTAAAGGCTTGTGCCACCATGCCAAGCTTATTTAATTTTCATTTGGGGGGGAACTTATCTTTACATGAGTTCACCTAAATATTTATCAATCTTGATTATATTTTCAAATTAACAAACTTTTGTTCCATTAATTCTTATTATTCTTTCATTCCCCATTCAATTACTTTCTGTCATGGCCTTTATTATTTCTTTCTACCCATTTCTTTTGCATATGGATTTTTCTAATTTTTCTGAGACCTTGAGTTGCACCAAGTTGTTCATTTGAGCTGTCTCTGTTTTTTGCATGCAAGCACTTATATCTATAAATTTTCCTCTTGCACCTGCATGCATTATAAGCCAGTAAATTGTACCTTCATTTTTTGTTTGTTTGTTTCTAGTAGGTTTCTAATCTTCCTCCTATCTTCAATAACCTAGTTGTGATCATGCAAGTACATTTGCTAACTTCCACATATTTCTAAAATATTGCTTATTATTGAGACTTAGATTTGTTCCAATATTACCTGATATACAGATATGGTACAAATAATAATTTACTTTGTTTCTTCAATTTTATTTATTTACTCATTTATTATTTGAACGTGTGTATGTGTGTGGGTGTGTGTGTATGCGTGCATGCTTATGCTTGAGTGCACCAGTCTTTTCCCACTGCACATAAGCGCCCAATGTACATTTCTGTGTTTGGTTTTGCATGGATTTCTGTAGAATTAATCCAGGCTTTGAAGCAAACCCCTTTAATTTCTAATCCCCCTTTTGCCCCCATTTTTAAAAGTTTATATTTGTACCTGAGAGAGATAGAAAAGAGGCAGAGAGAATGGGCATGTCAGGGCCTCTGGCCACTGCAAACAAACTGCAGATGCATATGCCACTTTGTGCATCTGGCTTTTTGTGGATTCGGGGGAATAAAACCAGTAGTTAGGCTGTTCAGGCAAGAATCTCTCCAGCCTACCCAGCCCCTACCTTGTTATTATTGTTTGATTTGGTATTTATAATGATTTTCTTTATGATCTAACATGTGATCTGTTTTTTTTTCTTGGAATTTTTTTATTATCCATAATTAGATACACTTAATAAGGGAATAATGTGTTGATGTCTCCACTTCCCCTATTTCCCTCTTCCCCATTGAAAAGGTCCTGTTGAGTACAATGCGGTTTCCCAAACAGTTGGACAGAATTTCTGTAGATAAATCTCATGTTCTTTTGATCCAGGATGGAGTTTAATATTTAAGTTTCTTTGTCTACTTTTGTCAAAGTGGTACCCAACTATGGATAAAAGTATGAGGCATTAATACCACCCACAACTGCAGTGTTTGGGCCCTGCTTTCCTCTATGTTCATTAGCATTTGTCTTATAAAACTGGGTGCATCAATGTGCAGGGCATACATATATAGCCAGTCTGTCTTCTGATGGATTTTTCTTTTCAGTTATGCAGAGACCTTTTAAAAAACTTTTGTGACTAATTTTTAGCTTCCTTGTCAACAATCCTATATTCCTATATCAATACTGTTTCCATTTTGCCTCCATTTTTAAATATATTTATTACCTTTTTATCCTTTGACTCAAAGTCTCTTGGTATTTTTGCCAATGGCATGTGTTTAATGGAGATAACAAATAGTTGGATCATGTTCATCATTTTCAATCACTTTTTATCTTTTTATTGGAGTATAAGATCAGTTAGCATTAAAGTTATTAGAAGTGTTCATTTATTTTTATTCTGTTCTTGTATTAGTGATTTGGCTGTTTGTTTCGGAAGGATGTGATTGATTCTTTAATGGTAAGGGTTTGCTCACTGTCATGGTTGGTTTTCAAGTTGACCTTTTTAGTAATCTTGGGTGGGTCTCTTAGGTTGTTTACAGGAAGGCAGCCCTCTCAGTACGATCCTGTAAGGAAGCTCAGGAAAGCTAGAAACAGACATCCCTTCCTGGGAAGGCAGTTCAGGGAGGAAATTCCAGAGAATGAAAAAAATCCACAAGTCTGGGAAAGGGTTGCAAGACCTCTACCTAAGGGGAAGGAAATCTATCTCAACAACTGCCTTCTTGGTACTTGTTGTGACTTGGACATGCACCCACCCATCCTGCTCATCTATCCCTCAGGTCGGCATTGGAATGAAGTTTCCTCAGCCTTTCAGTCTGGACTGAAGACCAGCCTCTCACCAGAAAGCCTTTTGGCATTGAGACTGCTGAGGTATCCAGCCAAATGGACTGAATGGCTATTGGTTCCTTGACTCTTAGGCTTGCAGACTGCTATTGTGGAACTGTTGTGAGCAAATCTTATAAATCCCCCTTTATTACAATTCATTATATTGGTTCTGTTCTTCTAGAGAACCCTAATACATTTACCTATTCTTCTCATGAAATTTCTACCTTTCGGTGATTTTATAGTTTAATCTCTCTTTTCTTCATTCTCTGCATATAGGGTTCCTTTAAGTTTATTTTGTAATGTCTGCTTTGTGGTCAAAAAATGCTTCAGTCTGTATTTTTTAGTCTTAAAATATTGTTTTATTTCTCTGTTGATTTTAAAAGAACTTTGGTGATTGTTATAATCTCAGTTTGTAGTTATTTCCTTTTAGGAACAAAAATGTTTCATGTTCCAAAGATGTTGGCTATGCTTGCTTGAAGTCTTCATTTGGCATGTTCTCAGCTTTGGCTTTCTTCCTCGCTTTTCTTACTCTCCTTATTCTAGCTTTGGGGTTGCTTTCCTCATTTATTTCTTTGATAATATTTCCACTACCAATATGTTTCTTATTTGCCATTCTCCTCAAACCCAGTACCATTGCTGCTTCTCATCCACATGGCTGAACTTCTTTTCACCTCCCATTGCTGACTTTATGTCCTGAGTTAACTCCTTACTTCATTCACCTGCTTATTTTTGTCCTCTGTGATATTGATATTTTTATATATGTCTTTATTATTCAAAATCAGATACCTTGTATAGGCAAATATTGTGTTGGTATCCTATTCCCTCCTCCCTGTCCCCAACACATTGGGTAACCTTTTAATTGGCTTTAGAATTCTCTGACTTGTAGTTTACCTTCCTACTTTTGCATTTGGTAATTGAAGAGCTGTGATCTCCTGAAGGTGTCCTGGTGCCTTTCGTGTTTCTTGGGTTTCTGTGTTGTAAGTTTGCTTGTTTTCCTGGATACCTCTTCTGGTTTTATTTGTGGATATTTGTACTGATATGTCTCTGTTCAGGGTTACCTTCTAGTAGGACTTAAATATGCAAATTAAACCATTGTAATAGCATCAGTGTCACCCTTAAAATAGAAATCCATTAAAAAGGATTTAAACAAACTAATTTATCACAAGCTATCATAAAACATTTAAATAGCAAAATGCACATAGATTGCTAGAACATTAAAAGATATAAGGAAAACATAATAAATTAGTGAAACAAAGGAAAGGGGTAGGGTAAGGAGAAAATCAAAAGAAAATAGAAATAAAAACATGTTTATAACCAAGCTGACAGAAGGAGGAAGAAGTAGGATGAGGGAGGAGAATAACAGAGGGAGAGAAAAGTCCAAGAGATAAAAAATCTGATTATTAAAATATAAACATAATAAATAAATGTAAATATAAGAACACAAAGGTTTAATTAAAAATGAAATAAATCATCTAATTCTACAAGTGTTAATAAAAAAAGACAGGAAGAAACAGAAGAGACTTTGGAGTCTTCCCGGTAGAGAGGGTTCAAACGAAGTTGGAGACTTTATCTTTCTACAGTTTAGACTCTTATTGTCCTCACACAATCATATACAGTATATCTGCCTGAGCTCTCTTAGGTATAAGCTTCCCTTGTTTACACACCAGGAAGGAGCCTCTGATGGCCATACTTAATTTTGAGGTCTGGAGGCCAAGAAGGCTCTCTCAAAATCTTGCTCTGTATTTTGTAATTCCTAGAATATATGATGTTCTAGCCAGGGGATATCTGAGTCACACTGGGAGGGCTTTAAAGAAACACAAGTCTGGGTCTTGGACAGGTAAATGAATTTCAGTACATTCAATACACTGCTGTAGGTATGAGGAGGCAGGGATTCAGGGCTCTAACAAGCATTGGAGTTCTCTGTAGCCAACAGTAAATTAGGGCACACATGGTGTACTCTCTGATCTGGGGCTCTGAGCTCTCAGATGAACCTTAGGTGCCTAAGATGAGCCTTTTGCCTTTTTATTTATTTATTTTTAATTTCTTGGTTCATCCATGTTTGGCCCTTACCTCCATCCCCCAAGACAGCCCCCAAGACATCCCCCCACCCTGCTGCTGTGAAGTGTGAATGTGCCTGTGACATTCATGTTTCTCTTGTAAAGTAGAAAATGGCTAAGTGACATTCATGTTTCTCTTGTAAAACAGAAAATGGCTAAAACACTTATTTTTAAAATAAATAGCTAAAGGTTTGTTTTAAAACTGTTCACTTGAGTCTCTGGGTGTCATGAGGCCCTGAGATGAGCAGCTGTCTGGAAAGGCAGAATTAAGTAACTAACAGCTATTTTAGCTTCTGTGAAATGCTTACGCTATAGGAATGTGGAGAGAGAAGAATAACTAAACACCGGACATTTACTCCACCTTGGTCTTAGTTTTGCTTATCTGGCTTTTGTAACCTGTTTACACAGACCTTAACCCTTGGACTGGAAATTCTCCAAAGTTGTTTACTTCAGTCTATAAAAAGGCTTGAGTTTCTGCATTCTGCATTGTTGGCCTCAGTTCTCTAAGTGACTGATTGACCATGGTCTGGGTTCAAACCTGCTCTGACTTGAGTCTCTGGTTGTCTGTCTTGGGGGATCTGGACCTTACACTGCTGCAGGTTGTACTCTCGTCATTGCTCCTTGTTACCAGGCTCCTGGGAGTAGTTAATACATGAGCAGTACAGTCATTTTCAAGCAGGCGCTAGGCCATTACCCTTAAAGACTTGTATCTTTCAGAATGCAGAGAGAAAGCTATGGATCCTCCAACCCAACCAATGAACCACAGGCTGATAGCTGACAACTTGGCAAGAAATAAGCCACACCAGATCTACCATTAAGATCCATATAGAATCCTACAGAGAGTGGCGGGATAAGCAAGAGGCCTATAACCACAGCCAATCAGTCAATACAGAATAAGCCAGACAGACAGACAACAACGACTTTCAACACAACCTAAAGCAGAAATACAGAGGCCCCTAAGACCTAAACAATAAAGCAGCCTTAATACTCACCCACCATGACTCTGGGAAGAGGGGGGTGGAAAGATTGTAAGAGCCATGGTGGGGAAGAATATCCAGAAACATGCCCCCCCCAGTAACAACATACAAATTGGGGGTGGAACTGGGTTGACTCCTAGGCTATCCATAACCCCCTACTCCATGGACTGATCCAGACTACCCACAGAGGAGGATACCCAGCTGATTGGGGACAGGGAGGAGGGAAATTGGGAAAATGGGGATACTGACTCATTATTGGCCCATTCAATGTATCTAAATATGGACAATAAAGAAAATAAAAAGACTTGTGCTATGGCAAATGGACCTCCTTTCCACTGCCCTTCCAGTGAAACTGCCTTAAATGAGGTGGTCAGTCAAGGGCTAACTGAAGAAGTTGTGAGCTATGGCACATGCCTGTGTTCACAGAAACATACACCCACACAAATAATAATAATAATAATAGAGTCACAACCACCTTAACTGTATACAACATAATTCTTTACAGTAGCATGTCGATTAACAGTTTTATGTGCAGTTACCTATGCATAACGCATTCTTATGAAACAGCAAGGACATTACTGCTTTTGGAGTAAATCTTGTAAAACTTGAAGAATTATCCTGGAAATATAGATTTACTTTCAAAGATCAGTACAGTGTTACCAGTAGATAGTCTCAACAAACTACTTTTAATGTCTCTATATACCTGTTTGTTGGCAAATCTGACATTCATTTTTCCATAAAAACTCATTGGATAATCATCAGGCATATCAAGACTACTTCTATAAAACTTGTAACAAAATTAATTTTAATCACAGTAATGTCATTTTTATGTGTTGATATTAGGGTTAATATGATCTTTTTAGATTTCCAGTTACTGGATTACATTTCTATTTTTTTAGATCAAGGTAATTGCTTTTTTCAAAATACATATCTTAAAATTTAATTGAACTAAGACTTAAATGTTGAAAATGTCAGTATTTTATCTTTTATATTTCATGCTGTTATTTCAAAATCCACTTATGTAATATTATTGAAGTTGATACTGTAATTAATAGCCTTATGTAAGTGGCTTACTCTGTGCAGGATCTGGTAAAGAATTTTATCTTATAAAAAGATTTATTTTTGTGGAGTATTTTACTGTTCAGAAATATTTAAATTCTAAGAAAGGAAATCTGAGGAAGGTTTATATTAAAAGTAGAAAAACAAGTGTTAGGTTTTTATAATGTTTGTGAAAATAGTCCTTGAGTTAAACAATTGATTGGGTACATAGTGAATAGAAGATCAGAATTAAAAAGTCTGTTATTTAATAAACTACAATGCCATGTGGATAACATTTATTATATCACCAATTAGGTAATTTCTTTCACAAAAAAGTGGACATTAGTGTAGATACTTATAATTGTCTATAGAATAAATAAATGAGTCACATTATCTTTTCTTGAGGTATCTTAGAAACACTGACCCATGTAATTAATATAATTTACACCAAATATCCTGTTATTTATATGCTTATAATTGATTCTGTAATATCTATTTCTGTATGTAATTCTAAAGTTGCTGTCAGTAATAGTTTGAATGTGGAAAGTTCCCCATTGCTTCATGTGTTTGTGATTAAGCCTCACACTTAATCCCAAACTGGTGGAGCCTTTGGTTCCTGGAGCCTTGCTTGCAGTAGGAGGTGTATCACTGGGGGTTGGCCTGGGGGTATTTCTATAACACAGCTCCGTTTGCCAGTGGGAGGTAGCTCACTCTGGCTATATGTTCCCTTCTGATATGCAGCAATGAAAGTCAGCTGTCTGCATCCACCATATTTTCCCTGCCATGATGATCATGTCCTCAAAATTGTCAGCTGGAAATGAACCCTTTCCTTCTATAAATTGCTTCTGACTGGATGTTTTCTGCCAGCAATGAAAAGGAAACTGTCTAAATCTTTAATTAAGGTGCTTTTTGTTCCTCTAATAATAGCTATATTTGACTTTTCAAGAAGTTTAGTTATATGCTTACATGTGACCTGAGTGGGTTGTTTTCCCTTGTCCTAGTCCAGATGACTTTAAAATAATCATTCAGGGAGTTAGGAAGTTGGCTAGTAGTTAATGTTGCTTCCTTGGCAAAGACTTATGCTTATTTCCTAGGGCACTTACGTAAAAGTAGAGGCAAAAGTTGGAGCAATTGTATGGTGTTCATTGCAGTGGCAAGATGCTCTGGAATCACCCCATCCCCCACAGACAAATAGATAAATTATGAATAAATAATTTTTCACAGTGAAATAAAATTTTGTAATTTTTATATCCTAGGTTTCTAAAACATCTTTTGATGCTAAAATGTTATACTATGCTACTGAAAAAGTAATTAGATAAAGTGAAAAGTTTTAGTCATGTAAACCAGGAGGCTCATGCATTATGCTGAAAAATTACACAATATTTATTATGCAGGGTATCATAATTAAAACAATTACCTCTAAAGATAAAATATTAGAGAAGATTTTAAAATACTGAAGTTTCTTATTTATAAATAAGATATATATAATCTCCTTTACAGGAAAAATATTGTTTTTTATTTTCAATATCAATGTATGAACATTAAACAAGCTTCATGTTCACATGTGGCTACGTTTAGCTTTAGTTAAAAGATAATTCAATGAACAACATCTTTATTGTATTTAATGGCTGATAGTATGCAGAGATAAGCCTAGTTCAAAGAAACTTGCAGTACCAATTGGAGCAAAGGACTTAATATTTTAATATGTAACTTTCCAGACTTCAGTTACAAGTAGACCATATGGAGGGATAGAGAGACAGATGCAATGCCTCTGAGAGAAAATGGTTAAATCAACTCTATTAAAATGATCTTCATTAGATGAGAAAATAATGCATGTTTATTGAAAATGTTTTATCTAATACTTCATTTTCATATTAATTTATATTGCTTCCCATGTTCAATGTTATGGTTTCAAGTGTTTTAAGTTAGCAATAAAATATTTTTTCTTTGAGGTATTATCATTTTGATAAAATAATTTAATACAATATTTATTCTTCTAACACTATGCATGTAGTATTCAATATTGATAAATACAGCAACAACATTGTATTCCCAATCTCTCAGGTTTATTCCTTCTGTATAGTTGAAATTTTCTTTCTTCCAGCCCTTAACAGACACCATTCAATTCTTAATTCCTATAAGTTTGAACATTTTTAGCAGTATTCAATATACAAAAAACAGAAACATATGTGTATGTGTCTATTGTCCTTTCACGACTGAATTACTTTACTTTCAGCATAAAGTCCTCCTGGTCTCCAGGTTCATCTACTTTGGGAAGTATAGCAGGGATTTATTTTTTAAGCTTGAATAATGTTTATATCACACATTTGTCTCTACCCAGTCATCTTTGGATAGAAGCCTATTCTTCACAGATATTTCTGTTTTGACATTCTTTTAAATTTATTTATTTACAAGCAGAGAGAGATAGAAAGAAGAGAGAGAGAGAGAGAGAGAGAGAGAGAGAGAGAGAGAGAGAGAGAGAGAGAGAGAGAATGAATGAGCATGTTAGGGCCTCCAGCTGCTGCAAACAAACTCCAGAGGTATGCATCACTTTGTGCATCTGGCTTTCTGTGTGTACTAGGGAATCAAGCCCAGGCCATTAGGCTTTGCAGGCAAGCACCTTTACTGCTAAGACATCTCTAGAGCCCTCTTGCCATAATTTTAGTAAGCAATCATATTATTTTAAGAAAAAAATAAAAATATTCCAACTAGTAGTTAATTTTACCGAAATTCCAAGCATTGTGGAAAACAAAAAAAACACATAGTTTATATTTAAAATAAATGCATGACAATTTCATCATATATATATATATATATATATATATATATATATATATATATATATATATATATATATTATTCAAGACAACCCCAACAAATAGTAAATAAAGGGTATCATGATTTCTGGAGTCTTGAAAGATTTATCAGGAACTTCCTAAAGGAATATTGGAAAGGATGGGTACAAGTTACAAATTTTCACAAAAATCCATAAATTGAACAAGAGGATGGAATTGGAATAGAGCACTTTTATTTTCTAATTTTAAAACTTTTTCTCAGAATAAAGAATATTTGCAAATTACCTTTCAATTCCTCTAACATCAACTGCTCCACCTTTCTTGTTACCCATCTGAACTTTCAATATGAACCGGTATTGGGGGAAAAGGATGGTATGTCAGCGATAGTACTCTCCAGAATATACAACATATTCAGCAAAAACTATAGATGGGAAGCCACATGGGGGAATCTGGGCTCCTGTTGGAACACGCTGAGGCTTGGCTGTAGGAGTCTGTGATTGTAGTAAGGGAAACAGAGAGCCTAACACCTTTTGCTGTTCAACACAGGGAGGCATGTCCCCCACCCAGCAGTTCTAGAAATGAGAGAGAAATACTATTGATTATCATAAAGTAGAAGCTCATCATTTAAAGGCACACTGTGTAAGGTGCAGGTGAAATGGGGTCAGCACAGAGACCTGGAGATGGGGTCCCCTGTCCTTCCTGCACAGGGTTTTCCTGGGAGTCCTATCTTTGAGCTGATACACTGGGGGATGACAGGTTCCTGCAATTTCATATCTCCAAGTCCCAACAGGTCTTTCATTCACTGGCTCTGCAGGAAGCCACCAACATTTCAATGGTACTCAGAACTGACTGACATTTTGGCACAAGAGCACAGAGAAATCTATGTGCTGGGAATGATTTCCGAAGAGAGAATTGCCTTCTATTTCACTCCTTAAAATCGTCCTTTTTGGCATTATAATGACCCTCAGCAGCCATGATGGATACTAGTATAAGAGTATTCAGAAATGTGTTTCTGCTGCAGACATCTCTCAAGTAGGAAGAATCACTTTACTTCTTTGCCTCTGTGTAGCTATTTTATTTTTATTGAATTGTATCTATCTCTATCTCTTCTTTACTCTTAAACTGGTTTTTAATTACAATCACTTTCCTCTTTATCACTTTGTTTTCAATTCTTAGTTGTTTTTATATTCCTGTATTTGTTGATGACGATTTATTTTTTAACTGCAGTGTTCTCCTTTTTAGTCAGGTTGCAGATTGAACTACCTGGGGCAAACTCCTCACTAAAACTATCATGTGAAAGCAGAAGAGATGTATCTCAATAGAAAAATTCAATATAGAACCAAAAGATAAGAAAACTCAAGGCACCTCTCCAATGTAGAAATAGAAGAACTATGAAAAATCCAGGCAACATGACTCCTGTAAATGTTTATTACTCTTAAAAACTGAATCCAAAGATACAGAGGTCCCTGAAATGCCAGACAAGTTAGTCTGACTTTAAAAAGGATCACTGATTCATATATGACTACATAAAGTAAGAAAGTTGTGGGAATGGACTCTGGGGATAAACTTTAGGAAATAACTGGGAATATTTCTTGTGGATCTTTCAGATACCTTTTCTGATATTATTGTTGTGAAATGCTAAATTTCTTACTTGTAACTTGTTGGGGTCAGGTTTCTAGTTGCTACGCAGGAAGAACCCAAACAAAAGTGGCTTGTGGAGGAATGGGTTTATTTGGCTTATGGACTCGAGGGGAGACTCCATCCTGGCAGGGAAAACAATGGCATGAGCAGAGGGCTGGACATCACCTCTGCCACAGCACTGCAAACAGTGGCAGAAAAGTGTGCCAAACTCTGGCAAGGGGAAGCTGGCTTTTAACCCCCATAAGCCCACCCCCAACAACACAGCTTCATCGAGGTTGTAAAACCCAAACTGCCATCAGCTGAGGATCTATCTATCAGAACACATTCAATTGTTTGTGGGGGACACCTGGATCAAACCATGACAGTCCGCCCCTGGCCCCCACAAACTAACGTCATCCTGTACTGGCAGCTCGCCTTGGTACCCATCCATAGTCCTGGAATTCACTGGGTCTACATTGCAACCCACAGTTCATCCTCATGGCTCCATCGGGCTCCATGCAGGCAACCTTGCACACCTTGCACACACACGCCGATGGCCATTTTTCAAAAACAAAACTGTGTTGCAAATCCAATGACCCTCTCTTTCTAACCAATCTCCATTCCACAGAACCAGGTGGGCTACCAACTTGTTAATCCAGGGGGGATCAAAGCATTCAGGCCC
>PVHP010001089.1:0-27841 GCA_004024765.1 Zapus hudsonius
AAAAAAAAAAAAAAAGAAAGAAAGAAAAAAAAAATAAGGTAGCCAAATCCAAATCATCCAGGAACTAAGAAGTCTTTTCTTTTTGTGGTGGCAGGGATTGAACCTGGGGCCTCTGGAATGCTAGTCAAGTACTCTACCACTAAGCTATATATTCCCAGCTCTCTTCACTTTTTTTTTTTTTTTTTTTTTGAGAAAGGGTCTTAATAAATTGCTCAAGCTGGCCTTGAACTCACTTTGTAGCCCAGGCCTTGAACTTGAGCTCCTCCTGCCTCAGCCTCTTAAGTAGCTAAGATTACAAACTTACAACACCAGGTCTGGCTAGGAGCTATATAGTCTTGAAGGGTTCAGGTGTAGCACCTTGGCTGTATTGAGGTCCCAACCTCTGAAAGGAACAGAACAAACAAGTGACCCCATCCCTGCTCCACCCACCAGGAGTCTCTGAGGTCCTTCCTTTGGCCTCTAAGGCCTAAAGGATCTTCTGTCTCCCAAAGCCGGGTGTGGTGGCGCATGCCTTTAATCCCAGCACTCCGGAGGCAGAGGTAGGAGGATTGCCCTGAGACTACATAGTGAATTCCAGGTCAGCCTGGACTAGAGCGAGACCCTACCTCAAAAAACCAAAAAAAAAAAAAAAAAAAAGCTTCTGTCTCAAAAGCCACATATCAGAGTCCAGTTTCCAAAACACACTTTGGCTGTCCTCACCCTTGAAGCAGCAGACCCTCTAGGTTTGCTCCCCTCCTCTCTCCTCCTTGATGTCCTTCATCCCAGCACTAGGGATGAGACCACTGAGCTAAATCTCCGGATCCCCAGGCCCAGTACCCCTCCCACGCTGCCCCATCCCATCATTTCACATAGTCCCTTCTCTGGCTCCCTCTCCCACTGCCTTCTTTCCTTCCTTCCTTTCTTGTGTGGTGTTTGACAGGGTCTCATGTAGCTCAGGCTGGCCTTGAGTTTACTATGCAGCGGAGAATAATCTTGAATTCCTGCCTCCAAAATCTCTGGCCCAGGGCTGGAGAGATGGCTCAACGATTAAGGCACTTGCCTCCAGTGCCTAAGGCCCCGGGTTCAATTCCCCAGGACCCACATAAGCCAGACCCACAAGGTGGTGCCTCTGGTGCTCTCTCTCTCTCTGTATCTCTCTGCTTGAAAATGAATAAATATTTTTTTTAAAAATCTCTGGCTCATGGTCCCTTTCTTCGTAGTGAATTCTCATCCTTCCAAGCCCAAGAGCCTCTCTTCTACCATTTCCTTCATTGGTCTCCCTACCCCCAATTTCCTTTCTGAATAAGCAGTCCTTCACTAACCCTCTCTCCTCTTGAGACCCGTTTTGTATTGAGATCCAATCCCTTCCACTGCATAATCCCCTCACAGCCCCCCACCAGGCTTCACCCTTTGACTGAGTTTAAATCCGTAGGAAGCCATCAGAGCCCAGTTTACCTCACCTGCTAGCCCCACCTCTTTTGCCTCCTCAGCAGATGTGGGGCATCTTTTCCCTGAAGGCTCTTGATGCTAGAACAGGCTTCTCTAGGGTTGGGCTATCCTAGCTGTTGCTGTCTCTGTGGTGCTGCATGATAAGCAAGCACTCGGTTATGTCACCAGGCCCCCACCCCTCCAACCATCACCCTGCCTGTGACCTTGACCTGCCCGCACCTGGAGCTCACTGCAGTTAGGCCTACCTGAGGCTTCTACCTCCTGACATCCTCTCCTACCTCTGAGCCATCAGACATGCTCTTTCCAGCTCCAGAACATTCTCATGTCCCTGTCTACCACCCTAGGCTTGGCTCTTTTAAGCCTTCTCCTCTGGAAAGCACCCGTCCCTGGCCCTGAGGAGGTCTCTCTGCTTCCTGCCTCCACGGGGACTGTGTCAGCTTGAGTGTGGAGTTGGCTCTTCACAGCAGACAGGAAGGGTAGCCAAGGCCTGCATCTCGGGGATGCTTGGAGGAGGCTCCTTAGCAGACGGGCCTTTGCATCCAGCAGAGGTTGCAGTTCATGAGGCCTGAAGAGTCTTCCTGCTTCTTCCAAGAAGGGTGCTCAGAAGGTGAGGCACATTTCCCTCAGACCAAAGGTTCCTCTCAGTACTCAACCTTGGTGGTAGGAGCAGGGACACCAAGATACGTGAGCCATGCCCCAGTAGGGACAGGAAGAGACCATTCTCAGCAGAATGTTAACTTAAAGGGTCCTGGAAAACCTGCCCCTGAAGACCAGCAGGCCAGAGTGGACACTGGGGGAGGTAAACCAGTAGCTCAAGGAGTTTCCACAGGTGGGAAGCAGCTCAGCCCTTCCAGACCCAGCGCTCATAAGCTCAGGGTTAGTTCTTTTTTTAAAAATATTTTATTTATTTATTTGAAAAATAATGACAGAGAGAGAGAGAGAGAGAGAGAGAGAGAGAGAGAGAGAGAGAGAGAGAGAGAGAGAACGCTCCAGGGCCTCCAGCCACTGCAAGCAAACTCCGGACATCTGTGCATCTGGCTTTATGTGGATATGTGGATACTGGGGAATCAAACTCTGATCCTTCTGCTTTACAATCAAGTGTCTTAACCACTAAGCCATCTCTCCAGCTCCCAGGGTTAGTTCAAAGGATCACAGTTGCAAGGAAACACAGGGGCTCAGGGGAGGCAGGGGAGACTCGGGACCTGGAGTGAATGGGGCGGCACATAGCAAGGGCTACTCCAGTCCTGTGAAGCAGGGAGGGTCTCCCAAAGGTTCTTGGACTTGGATGGAGTAAATAGGAATTACTGAACCATGGTAGAACTGTGGGGACTAAGGCCAAGGGCTTGGGTTAGAGGACCTGGGGGTGGGGGATGGGAGAGTACTGAGGAAGAGATCAAGATCTAGCATATAGTGAGGGGTCCTCAGGGAGAGGAAGCCCAGGACTTGGGAGACATGGGACTGAGATAGAATGGGGATAAGTGTTTCAGAGCCAGGAGAACTCAGGACCTAAGGCAAAAATGAAAGTCAAGCAGAATCCAGCCAGGTGTGGTGGCGCACGCCTTTAATCCCAGCACCAGGGAGGCAGAGGTAAGAGGATCTTGGAGAGTTCGAGGCCAGCCTGAGACTACAGAGTAAATTCTAGGTCTGCCTGGGCTAGAGCGAGACCCTATCTCAACAAAACAAAACAAACAACAAAGAAGCAGAATCCAGCCGGGTATGGTGGTATGGTGGTACATGCTTAGAATGCCAGCACTCAGGAGGGTGAGACAGAAGGAAAGCGTTTGAGGCCAGAGGCTAAGAGATACCTGCCTCAGAAACAAAACTAAAAAACCCCAAAGAACAATAAAACCAAATAACCGAAAATAAGCAGCAGAATCCTGTACCTGGGGCAGAGTCTTAAGGAACAGAATGGCTGTGCTCAGAGGCAGGAGAGGCCCAGGTCCTGGGGTGGGAAGGAGGGAGAACTCAGAGGTAGGGAACTAGAGAACAACTTCTCTGGGGGAAACCAGTGGCTGGTGACTAAAC
The DNA here is from genome assembly GCA_004024765.1 of Zapus hudsonius. Taxonomy (NCBI): domain Eukaryota; kingdom Metazoa; phylum Chordata; class Mammalia; order Rodentia; family Dipodidae; genus Zapus; species Zapus hudsonius. The sequence goes on from PVHP010001089.1 coordinate 3,454, forward strand.
CCAGCTGTGCTCTGTCCCCTTCATCCCGTCCACCCTCCCCCCTTCCACAAGACACAAGGTTGGTTTTTTTTTTTTTTTTTTTTTTTTTTTTTTTTTTTTTTTTTTTTTGCTTTTTTTCATTTCTTTTTAATACAAACTTGGATCTTTGGGTGTGTCCTGCCAACAGAAAACAACAACAACAGAAGAGAAAACCCAAAAGAGTGGAAAAAAAAAAGAGAGAAAAGAAAGAAAAAAAGCTCCCGCAAGAGGTTCTTCTCCCTCCCCCCCACCATGCGAGTTTGCACACCACGGGACCACAGCAGGTTTACAGAATGCAATATACAATCCACGATTTATAATAAAACAGTATATACAATAAATAGGATATTGTTCATTTTTGTCAAACGACCTGTAGATAAATTTCTCAGTGCATACTTGCAGGGGCTCTAAACATCGTGAAGCCCTGCTCCCAATCTCTTGCACACATTCTCTCTCTCTCTCTCTCTCTCTCTCTCTCTCTCTCTCTCTCTCTCGCTCGCTCGCTCGCTCTTTTTTTTGTCTTTTTCTAAAATTGTTTTGTTTTTAAGTTTTGTACATTTTTAAAAAGTATTTACAATTGCTGGTTTTGTGCAGAAAGGGCTCACCTTGGGCTTCTGCGTGGAGAGGGTGGGGGGGAATGGGGAGGGGAGTGCAAGGGGCAGGTGGGAGGCAGAGAAGCAGGCGCTCCTGCCAGAGGATGGTGTGGACGCTGGGAGGGTCTTGGCGTTGGTTTTCTGAAAGCTGCAAAGAAACACAAAAGGGACAGAAGTCAGCATCAGGCAGATAGATACTGAACTGGAGACCAGAAGGACTAAGTGGGGGCTTCAGCTCAGTTTTCACCAAGATTCTGGGAGAAGCTAACTGCACTATTTCTTCTCCAAGTGGGCCCCCACTGACTTTGGGACCATGTCTGGCCTTCTCTGAATTCAGTTTCCCCATTTGCTGCTTGTTTTTTTTTTAATATATATTTTATTTATTCATTTTCAAGCAGAGAGAGAGAGAGAGAGAGAGAGAGAGAGAGAGAGAGAGAGAGACACTGGCTTATGTGGGTACTGGGGAATTGAACCCAGGGCCTTAGGCACTGGAGGCAAGTGCCTTTACCACTGAGTCATCTCTCCAACCCTGTTTTTGTTTTTTATTTTAAATACAATGTCTCATGTAGCCAAGGCTGGCCCTAAGCTCCGGATCCCCAGCCTTTAGAGAGCTGGAATTACAGGTAGTTTCCCCATTTACAAATGTCAAGACTACACCAAGAGGGTTAAACAACAACAACAACAATAAGGAATTTGTAAAGAGTGTCGCCCTGGAGTAGTTAGACAGCTGAGTTCAAATGTCAGTACTTACATGAGCTTCACTGTATTCTTAGTAAAAGGGAATACCAGAACCAAGTGGCTTGTGTTTGTAATCCCAGCATTTATAGGCAAGAGGCAGGAGGCTAGAGTTCAAGGCTAGCCTGGGCTACATAATTAGACACTTTCTAGAAAGAAAGAAAAAGCCAGGTTTGGTGGCACACGCCTTCAATCCCAATACTCAAGAGGCAGAGGTAGGATGATCACTGTGAGTTAGAGGTCAGCCTGAGACTACAGAGTGAATTCCAGGTCAGCCTAGCCTCTACCCCCCCAGGTCCTTGAACCCTAACCCTTGGCAAGACCTTACCTCAAAACAAACAAACAAAAACAAAACAGGGTTGGAGAGATGGTTCAGTGGTTAAGGCACTTGCCTCCAGTGCCAAAGGCTCCTGGTTCAATTCCCCAGAACCCACATACACCAGACCCACAAGGTGGTGGCTCTGGTGCGTGTTCTCTCTCTCTCTCTTTGTATCTCTCTACTTGAAAAATGAATAAAATATTTTAAAAAAACAAAACAAAAGAAACAAATAAACAAAACAAAAAAAACAACAAAGAAAGCCAGCCAGTCAGATGGCAGAGTGCTTACCTAGTATGCTTCTGGGTTCAATCTCTAGTACTCAAGGTCATACTCAGGTGTATTTAAAAAAAGAAAGAAAACAAAGGGGAGAGGGTACTGAGACTGCTCCAAAGGTTTGTAGTAGGATTCCCTAGTTTAAGGAACAGGAGGATCATAAATGTGTATTAAACTAGTTAACTAATTATCACTTGTCATTTTCCTGGGGTCAAATGGGTGCTGGGAATCATGTCATGATGATTGTTTAGTATTGCTACCCCTCAGTTGTTGTCAAGAACGATTTCTTCTAAATCCACCAGTCCTGCCCATCCATCCATCCAAAAGTCTGCCTGAATGAAGGAATAAAGAAACTGCCCAACACAATGCCGTCTGGGTTTGGTGGACATGCTGCCTTCCTAAAGCTCAGAAACTCCAGACTCCTGAGGTCCAGGACACCTCCTTCGGCTAGACTCTTCTAATCCTATGTGGGGCCAACTTCCCCAAATACCCCGCCAGCCTGGCTAGACCTAGATCCACAACTCGGCTGGGGTAAGTGACGAGGTACCCAGCACAGGACCAGCTTGGTATTCCTAAGACTGAGGCCATTGGCCTGTCTGCCCCTCGGAGCGGAGCCTCAGGACTTGTCTCCCACCCCCAGCGTGTGACTCTCCTCCAGAATCAGGAGCAGGGCTAGCTAGGGGTGCTAAATCCCCTAAGCCACCCATCCTCCCCCACAGCCGCAGGAGCCCAGAGGCGATAGAAGATAGAAGCCTCTCCTAGTCCTTTGCTTGGCTTTCTTCTCCAAGGCCACATTGACATTCTGCTCAGCCTCAGCTGCTGTCTGCTGGGCAGTCAGCCCCAGGGATGACTTTTGTCCTGAGGCTGGACTTGCCAGGACTGCCCCGAAGGCTAGTGGGACCAGGTGGGCACCCATCCTATCAGGAGAGCCAAGCTGAGGAGGGGGGAAATGAGGGAGGGCAAGGGCTGGGCACTGTGATGCTGGCAGGGCTGCAGTGGGGTGGGGGTAAGCAGCATGCCTGAGGTGACTGGGTGGTAGGGGCAAGAGTACATGGGGATGAATGCCAGCTCTCCACAGTTAGGATGACAAGCGAGACCAGCTGCGGGCTGAGGGGGCAGGACTATGGCATGTGGGGTGCCAGGTTCAAAGAATGCTGGGAACCTCAATCCATAAGCTGGCATTACTGCAGTTGAAGGACAGTTGCCAAGCTAAAGAACCTCTACCATGTGTAAGACTTGGGGAGGGGGGCTGCTGTAAACCACTCCACATGTTGACAGTGAGGAACCCCAGTTTTGCTCTGTCCCTCCAAGGGCTCAGAGCAGGCTGGGAGCCTCAGTACAGATCCCTGCCTCTCCCACCCCCACCAGCCCTTAGCCACTGCCAGTGACCCTCTCCAAGCCAGGTCTCCATGGTGATCTCAGCCCAGCAGGCGGCTCCTGCCAGAACCTTCCCGTGGTGCCTGCGGCCAGGCCAGGCAGCAGGAGGCTTTCTCACCCTCTGCTAAGCCGCCCAGAGAGCCTCACCTTCCCCTCCCACAGTCCTCCCAGCTTCCAGGACTTGGCCAGCTAGAGGCTTGGGTAGAATGTGGAGGAGGGTGGGGGTGGGGAGGAATCAAAGCCTGAGGGTTTCTTGGTGGGGGGGAGAAGGGAGAATGCTGTGCTGGGAAGAAAGCAGACCTCACTACACTCAACTCCAAACCAAACGTTCAGGTGCCAAGCAGCCCAGCACTTGGGACAAGGTAGAGAACACATGCCACCCCCCCCAAGAGCCTTCTGGAGTGAAGGAAGATCAAAGCAGACCCCAACCAGGCAAGATCCATGAAGGGAGATGGGGACTGTGCCAATGGAAGTGGTGGGGAGTAGGAAGGATGGGAGCACCCAGCCCGGTCTTGGCAGGAAGACTACAGCTCTTAACTCACTGCTGAGCACAGCACTCACTTGGCATGCTGGGGTCACGCATGCATGTGGGCTGAATGACAGAGCGATGACTGATCTAAGGCTGGTCAGCATGTCAGGGTCCAGGATGCCACCTTAGAAAGCCCTGTTTCCATAGCTACCAGAGCACTTGTCATTCTCTACCCTGCTCCTCCAGGGCAGAGACCTGTGTGTGGTGCCTTCTGTACCCTCAGTCCCAGCATGCACTTGGCCCCAGGACACCAACCATAGTTCTTGAGATTAACCTTTTAGTGCCTCCATGAGGAACCAGAGCCAATTTCCACTGTATGCTCATACTCCAGTAGTTTTAAAAACTGAGGTGGCAGTGGAGGTGGGCAGGGGCACAGGTGAGGGGCAGGTAGGAGCAGAGACTCAAAGGGCTGTACATGATACAGAAATCAGGCCACGCAAAGACAACCACTCCCCTTACAAAAGGGGTACACATTTGTGTATCCCTTTAAGCAACGTGTAGTCACACTTATTATGACCTGCCAGGGCATGTGGTAAACTTTGACCTCCTCTCTAGCCTCTGCCTCCAGCAAGGGAGTTCAATGTCAAACAATACAGCAGAGCTGAGCTGTGTGTCTTAGGGCCTGGCCCTTCTCTCTCTGGGCTTCAGTTTCCTTTTTTTTTTTGTTTTCCCCTTTAAAAAATTATTTATTTCCGGGCGTGGTGGCGCACACCTTTAATCCCAGCACTTGGGAGGCAGAGGTAGGAGGATCGCTGTGAGTTCAAGGCCACCCTGAGACTACAGAGTGAATTCCAGGTCAGCCTGGACTAGAGTGAGACCCTACCTCAAAAAACAAAAAAAAAAAAAAAAAAACAACAACAACAAAAAAAATATATATATATATATATATATATATATATTTGCAAGCAGAGAGAGAAAGAGAGAAAGGTGAGACAGACAGAAAGAATGGGTGTGCCAAGGCCTCCAGCCACTGCAAACAAACTCCAGATACAAGGGTCACTTTGGGCATCTGGCTTTATGTAGGTTATGTAGGGGAATCAAAATCAGATTGTCAGGCTTTGCAAGTAAGTACCTTTAATAGCTGAGGCATCACTCCACACCCTATCTGATATAAAAAAATATTTTATTTACTTGCAAGTAGAGAAAGAGAAAGAAAAAGAGAAAGAGAGAGAATATGAATGAATATAGGTACACCAGGGCCTTTAGCCAGTGCAAACGAACTCCAGATGCACAGCCACTTTGTGCATCTGGCTTTACATGGATGCTGGGGAATTGAACCTGGGTCATTAGGCTTTGTAGGCAAGTGTCTTAACCACTGAACCATCTCTCCAGCCCCCACCCCTTTTTCCCTCAAGGTGGGGTCTCATTCTAGCCCAGGCTGACCTGGAATTCACTATGCAGTCTCAGGCTGGCCTCGAACTCACAGCAATCCTATCTCTGCCTCCCAAGCACTGGGATTAAAGGCGTGTGCCACCATGCCCACCTCTCTTTGGTGGTCTAAAAGGCACTAAATTGTACAGAGAATATTCCTTTGGGGCACTGACCACATATAACACACACCTGAAATGTCCCAAGAATGAGACAAGCTGGGTGGGGGTGGGGTGATGGTGCATAGACATGAGTAACTAGCCTCAAGGGATTGCTGGCGTGCTAAGGACATTCCCAGGGAGGGCTGTCACGGATGCTTAAAGGACTAGAGATTAGTTGTGCCTGGGAAGGATCATGGAACACTTCTTGGAGGAGGTGATGTCTGAGTGAAAGACAGCAAGTGACAGGTGGGAAACCATGGTGGGAAGGAGAGGGCAAGCCAGGCCAAGGAATGGCAAGAGCACAAAACACATTCTGATATTCCCTCCGGCATGACTCTTCTCAGGCTGGTAAGGAAGAATGTGTTGGGGTGGTGGGGCTGAAAAAGGAAGTGGATGCCTGGACAGAAGCCTAAATACCTTCTGTACCATGCCAGGAACTGGGGCCTGGATTTTGCAGGTAAGGAGGCTGGAAGGAAGGATCCAATCAAAAGGTGTGAAGCATGGAGTTGCGGGAGCAGATGTGCTTTAATCAATTCATCCAATAAATATTTTAGGGGCTCCAGACACCATGCATCTAAAATGCTGAACAACAAGCATTTTGGAGGCAGCCAAGGACAGAATGGACTTGGGTAGGAGTGGGTTGGGGCGGGCCAGAGACCCAGGTGGCTGAGAAGGGCCCTTGCTGCTGGTCTGTAATTTGTTAGGCTTCATTTCTGGCTTCCAGGTAACCCTTGCTGGCTGCCCTGACAACATGGCTGGGGAGAACAGGCTTGCAGGATCCTTCTGGAAGAGTGGCAGTTCCTCACCCTGGAGAGGGTGCCTATGCAGGTCTGTAACAAAGCTCCATGAGAACAGGGTACTGCCGATGGGTAAGTGGCATGGCATGCTGGCCCAGAGCAGCTTGCTAGTTCAAGTGTGCTAGACACAGAATTCACCCATTTCCCCAGGTTCCAGCACATGCCAGGCACTCCGGCAGCAAACACTACGGTGACAAAGCAGGAAAGTCAGGCTGTGCCATCAAGTTACAAGGAAAGAATTTTTTTTAAAGATGATTTGTGTTGGAGGAGAAGACTGGTACAGATAACTGTATGGACAAGCTTCCTGCCCGACCTAGGTCATTTGGAACCTAGGTCTTGTTGCTCACAGGTTTTGTTGGGTCCTGGGGGGTAGGGTTTACCTGGTCTCTACCTATCCCCAGTTGTTTTTCTTTCTTTCTTTCTTTTTTTTAATATATATACATTTGTTTTTTCTTTTTCTTTTTTTATTTTATTTATTCATTTTCAATCAGAGAAAAACAGAGAAAGAGAGAGAGAGAAAGAAAGAGAGAGTGCGAGCGCACACCAGGGCCACCACCTTGTGGGTCTGGCATGGGTGGGTCCTGAGGAATTGAACCCGGGACTTTAGGCACTGGAGGCAAGTGCCTTAACAAGCCATCTCTCCAGTTGTTTTTCTTTATTTCCTCCCTTGGCACTGGGGAATGGAACCTACAGCCTTGTGCATGCCGGGCAAGCATTTTACCACAGTTACATACAGCTCTAGCCTCCCACTAGAGGCCCCAAGCTCACACTAGAACAGAACAGAACCTTTGCGGGAGGGCAGGAGGCAGTAGATGCAGGAGGGCTGGATCTGGCTGGAACACAGGTTCAAAAACAAGGGCTGAAGGTGTGTGACTCATACAGGCTGAGTTAGGGGCCCCAGAATTCAGTTTGTGGGAACATATTCATCTGCCCATCTACCAGCCACCAAACTACGTGCTTCCTGTGTGCCAGGACAGGGCTAAGGGTTTCATGTGTCATCTCTCTTTAATTCTCACAAGAGACACAGAGAGGTAACATGACTCACCAGGTCATCTAGCTGGTAAGAGATGGAACCAATTTGTGCAGAGGCCTATCTGTGACCACAGGTGGAGTCCTAAGGGATTTGCCTGCCAGTTTCAGGGCTCTGCTCTGCTTGGAGGTCTGGGGTGCTGGGAGAGGAGAGTGAGAAGGTATGTTCAAGCTGGGCGTGGTGGCTCACGCCTTTAATCCCAGCACTCAGGAGGCAGAGTAGGAGGATTGCCGTGAGTTCAAGGCCACCCTGAGACTACATAATGAATTCCAGGTCAGCCTGGACTAGAGTGAGACCCTACCTCGAAAAACCAAAAACAAATAAATAAATAAAGTGGAAAAAGAAGGTATGTTCATGGAGTAGTAGTATTTCCAGGAAAACAGAGGCTCAAAACAAGAAGGCTTAGCCTAAACATGACTATGGGACAGGCAAGAAACAGGATGATCTCAGAGAAGGGAGAAGACCTGGAGCCCAGGAGAGGTAGGCTGAGGCTGATGTAAGGCCTCTTGCTCCACACCAGAGGCAAGATCAAGTGACCTCTCAAAGATTCAAGACTAGGAGAGACAAAGCCCAGAGCAGCCGGGCCTGGCCCAAGCCTGGGCATGCCTGCTGACCCTGTCTGGATGGTGGCCTTGGAAACTGCCTCCTGTTCCGGTCAGGCCCCAGCTGGTGTAACCTTGGAGGACCTGTGACATTTCTGCTGGCCTCAATTCCAGGCCCAGGAGTGAGTAGGGAGGGGAGAGGGACTAGAAATTCCTGAACACCTTGGAGGCCCTTCTTACCCTCTCACCCGTTCCCAGGGACTGGTGTGGCTGATCTTTAGTCCAAGGTCCCAATATGGAGCCAGTCTGTCTGGCTCTGCTTTTTCACTTAGGGGACCAGAGAAGATGCCTACACAGGCCCAGTGACTGCCTCCCTTGACCTATTCTCATTTCTGTCCTATCAGCTACAGCTCTCAGCACAGCTAGGCCTCACATTCCCCACTTCCTCCTCTGACCTTTCATCTCCTGACACACTGGGAAGTGACCTGCCTTTGCTCACAGTTCCCACTGCCTGGAATGCCCTTCCCTATCTCCAAATCTTACAGATTCTTTGGAGTTAAGCTTAAATGCAGCTCTTTCCAACAGATCCACAGAATCCATTTAATATGCTGGACTCACTGGGTATGGGGATATATGCCTATAGTCTCAGAATTCAGGAGGTTGAGGCAGGAGGACAGGCAAGTTTGAGATCAGCCTGGTCTACATACAAATTCCAGGCCAGCCAGGAATATACTCTAGTGAGACACTGTCTCAAACCAAACAAACAAACAAAAGCTAGACCTAAAAATTTTACCCAGTGGTTGGGGAAATGGCTCAATGGTTAAGGGCTTGCTTGCAAAGCTTGATGGCCTTCTGAGCTCAATTCCCCAGTACCCATATAAAACCAGATGCAAAGAGTGGAACATGTGTCTGGTATTTGATGGCAGTGGCAAGAGACTCTGGTGTGCCTATATATACACACAAATAAATTTTTTAAAAATCTGACCCATTGTTTTGCAGATGGGGAAACCCAGGGATATGGGTGGAGAAGGGCAGGAGCATGGCAGGCTGGGCAGGGGGAGAGGGTGGCAGTGGTGTGTTCCAAATGCAGCTCCACTTACTAACTACAGATCCCTGCTTCCCTACCTTGCCACCAGGAATGGGAAGCACCCTCATTCCCAGTCTGCTGTGAGGGGGTCCCTGGAGCAGCATCATATAAAGGATCCAGCACAGACATATGTCCCTTTGCTCAGCAGAGAGATCCTTCTGACCACAACACCCAGTACCTGGTGCATGATCTGTGCCTCTGGGCACCTGTCACTTCCTGCCAGGTGTTTCTAGGCTGTGTGCTTATTGCAGCTTCCTTCCTGGGGTGGATGCTGAACTCAAAGACGAGAGCCATGTCTGCTTTGTCTCATCAGTGCCAGGCATTGAATGAGCACAGAGGGGCTCAAGATGTGTGGCTGAGCTGAATTACTGCTTCCCCAGTGCCCGGCATCAAAGCTGCTCACTGCCTGCTGGTGAGTGAGCGTGTCATTGTCTTCTCTGCTTAAGCCTTCTGTTGACAATGTGACGCCCTCTATTAATTCCCTTCCTTGCCACTCTCCTCTCTATGTCCCTCACCCTTCCTCACTCCCACCCTGATTTTAACTAGTCCTTGGCATTACAGGGTTGTCCTAGACAGAGAGCTTAGATGCCATCTTAACTAAAGGGTGACCACCGTGGACCACCTTGATCCAAGTCACCATCTTGTCTAGACCACTGCAGCTGGTCTCCTTACTTCAACGCCTGCCCTGCTCCTCTGTGACAGTCTCCAGTGGCTCCCTGTGCATCTTGGAATAAGTCAAATTCTTTGCAGTGCCCTGCAGGGATCTGGCCCTGATTGCCTTCTCATCAGTTCCTCAGAGCTGAGCCCTTTCCTGCCTCAAGCTTGTACTCACCGCCGTTCCCTTTGTCCAGAATTCTCTTCCCCACCTGCCATCTAGCCCTTTTGTCCTTCCAGCAGCCATGGCAAGCTCTAGGCAGCCTGTTGCAGGCTCTCGTGGCTTCCTAGCTTCTTTTTCACCATCCTTCCCATAGCTGTAAACTACCAAATGCTCTGCGTCATTCTGTTTACTGTCTTTCCCTCTAAACCGGAGGCCCCCTGAGGACCAAGTGCCTTGTCTGTGGTATTCACTGTGGTGCCCCCAGTGCCTGGCAGAGAGAGTGCTGCACAGATGTCTCTGGAACTGCTTGTGTTGGTGTGAGGGTAGTGCTAACTCCCAGCCCTGGGTGGGGAGCAGACCAGAATGTGAGGCTGGATGGCATCCCAGCCCCTCCTGTGTTCAGGCCTCACTGGGTGGTTCCATTATGCACTGCGCTGAGCTGTGACCTGCCCAGACACCCAGCCCCCACACCCATTCATTTTCCCTCCCAGAGCCTGGGAGGAACGGTTTTGGGATTATTTCATATTTCTGGATTATCCATGAGACATCTTCCCTCCAGTGAGAAGGATCAAGAGTTTGACATTTTAAAGCCCAAGCAGCTTCTCCCTGGCCTGTTCAGTTCTGAGGCTCTGCTGTACGCAGTAGACACATGAGGAATGGAAGGCCTTTTTAATCTTGGCCTGGCTTCATTAGGAAGGAGAATATACCACCAAAAAAGAAAAAAGTTTGGTCCATTGTCTCTGCCATGCAGAGCTGCAAGAGCCTAAGAAATTATTGAAGTCAATTTCCTCAAACAGATGGGGAAACAGAGGCCAGAAAAGGGCAAAAGCTTGCTTCAGGGCATGGAGCAAACTGGCAGCCAATCAGGACTAGTCTTCCTCAGGGCCTCTTGGCTCCCATGTGTGGCTCTTTGCCACCCTCAGGCACCAGGGCAGTTGGGGTCTGGCAAAGTGGGGGGGGTCATAAGTTTCCACTGACTTTATTTCAGGACCCTGAGTCACCCTGGCCTTGAATGGCCTCCCCCAAGCAGTGACTTGGATTTGCTGGAGGCTTGCTAGTCCATCTCCAGGAAGAGACACTCCCAGGAGGCTTTGGGTTAGCAGAGGTGAAGAGTGAGGGTCTTGGTCATGTCTCTAGCTCACCCCACTGCCAATTTTCACATCCTGGCCAATTTTGTGACAGATCTCTTGTCCAGAATTGGGTCCAGTTGTGTCTATAAGCTGGAATAGGCTGTCCTTCAAGGAAAATGACTCCTTCAACCATACTGTTCTTTTTCGTCACTCTGGGGCATTTCCTGCCTTTTATTTTCCCTTTCTAAAACATCAAATTCTGAAAATACTAAAACTGACTCTAATTATGAGGTCACAGTGCCTGACAGAAATATCTAAACATCTCATGGTGTTTAACTTAACTCTGGAAGAAGCCTTTGGCTTGAAGGACTGGTTTTTCTAGGGTAAAAACATCCCACTTGGACAGCCCCACTGGCTGCAGGTTTCCAGGGACAGAAAGATGACAATGACCTTCTTCACATCTGAATCCCTGCCCCAAATGTTCCTGACTACAATGAGCCTACATCAGGCCAACAATGTTAAAAAACTGCCACTGAGGGTAATCTAGGCCCAGAGCGGATCCTATGGGCCATTCTGTAAAGCCTTGGCAAAACATGTGACCAAAAATAAAATAAATTTAAAAAAATAAACTAGCCACATAAAGGTTCTTTTCTTCCTTCTGACATAAGGTGAGGCAAATGTCTTCCCTTGTAAGATCAAGTGGTGTTTCTTGGCCCAGGCCTAAGCAAGGATGAGGGAAATATATGTTTGGCCTTATCCAGGCTACAGTTCTACCCAAGCACTGTCTCCTCCCCAAGTCTGCCTACAACTTCTAATCCTGAGAGCTGGGGACAAGCTACTGGGTTCCCAACTTTGTCCTTAAATCTTGTAGATGCCTCCTGGGCATCTCTATGCCTTTCTCTCTTAACCAAGCGTTAATGTTCTGGCTCCCCTCTCATCATGCCTCTGCCCACTGCATCCACACCTCCAGACTCACCCAGGAACAAAACCTCGCGGTCCAGTCGGCACTTCAGTTGGCACTACAGGGAGGTGACGGTGAACGTGTCCTCAGGGTGAGGTTCTGCCATGGGCCCCAGGAAGCCGCTCTTGGGGCCCCCACCCAGGCCAGGATGCGCCTGCGGCATAAAGCCTGGATACCTGTAGGCGGTGTCCTGCAGGGGCAGCAGCGAGTCCCTCGGCACAGGGGACAGGGTCAAGTCACTAAGGAGTGGGCAGCCATAGCCAGCAGTGGCTGCAGCAGGGCCACGAGGTGGACCAGGTGGCCGGGCCATCTCCAAAGGCTCTTTGTCGGCCTTAGGTGTGGCTGGTGGGCTAGCCAGGTGAGGGGCACTGAGGCACACGGCCTCCGTCCTGCCCAGGAAGTCAGCCAGCAGCCCTGAACCCACTTTGCCTTCATAGGGTGGGCTACGGGCAGCTGAGCCTGGTGGGTACCAATAGGCTGTGCCTTTGCAACTGGGGGAATCATAGTGGGGCTGGCCCAATGGCAGGTCCCTGCAGCTCAGGTGGGCCTGGGCTGCAGCAGCGTGGCCCAGGCTTGCCCCCTGGAGCCCATGCTTGAGGGGCTCACAAGCAGTTAGCTTCGTGGGCGGCGGCCGCAGCTCTTCCTTGAAGCCAAGTGTGGGCGAGCAGGTGGGTGAGTATGCCTTCTGTAGGCCAGCATCAAACACCGTCGGTGGGTGGGCCAGGGGAGGAAAATGCTTGCCATCCAGATCAGGAGCGCCCAGGCTGGGCGAGTCGCAGTGGAAACCTTGGCCAAAAGTGCCATCGGAAGGCGTGGATGGGTTCATGGAGTAGGGTCCCATGAAGTCACAGGGGTCGCGTTCTCCCACGCCAAACGCTCTGGACTGAGAGGGCAGTGGTGACATGCTGCTGTCTCCACTGTAGTAGTCAAGGCCGAGGTCCGGGCTATCCTGGAACAGCGGATTGACTGGCTGTGGCTTGGGGATGAACTTGGCTTTGGCTGCTGCACCACCTCGCTCCTTCTTGGCTGAACAGGCCCCACCGCCCCGACCGCCCCGTGGCTGCCGGGGCCCAGTGCTCCGTTTGGATGGATAGCCGGAAGCAGCGGCTGAGGCAGATGTGGAGAAGCCCAGATGTGAGGCCTCAAATAGGTCCACCTTCTTCCGCCGTCCCCGGCCAGGCTTAGAGCTGCTCTGGAAGAGGACACTCTGATTCCAGTTGTAGCCGGGGGCAGATGACGCCTCATTCCAGTCCATCATCAGCTTCTCCAGGCTGGACAGGCTTGACTGGCCCTCACTACTCGAGGCCTCACTGTTGGCACGCCGAAAGCCACCACCACCGACTGGCTGATTGAACTGGGTGCTATCGGAGGAAGACTCGGAGAAGGTCTCGGACACGGCCGTCTGCTGCTTTACCTTCTGCGGCGTGTAGTTGGAGATGTCCAGGATCACGTTGGGCTCACTGACGTGGCAGTCGAAACTGGGATTGTAGAGCTGACTAAAGGCCTCTGAGGCCCAGTCCAGGCCTCCATAGCCCTGCCGGAAAGGCCACTGAGAAGCCCCCACAAACTGCCGACAGTTCTCGGGTGAGGGCTGAAAGGAGGAGGAGGAGGAGGAAGCGGCAGAGGCTGCGGAGGTGGCAGAAGCCGTGGTGCCCTTAGGCACCATGTAGCCACCTGGTGAGACAGTGCTGGCCCGACTGTCACAGCGCAGGGGTGTGGGGGCTGACCCAGAGAAGGGGGCCCCTTCAGAGCTGTTGAAGAAGGAGGCCTTGCTGGGTGGCAAGCAGGGACCCCCAGTAGGTGGTGGGGCATAGCCGGCACTGTGGGCACTGCTGGGTGATGCGGGAAGGCTGTTGCCGCTGCCATAGGCAAAGCTGCAGTCCTTGCTGTTAGCGCAGTCCTGGCCCGAAAAGGGCTTAGCTGGGGCGAACACGCTTTGTCCAGCCCCATAGCCACCATACTGAGGGGGGTACGTGCTGGCAGGTGGATGGGCTGTAGGAGAGCGGGCTACGGCTGAAGCGGGGGGAGCCAGCTTAGGGAAGGTCTCGGCTGCCCGGCAGTCTGAAGTAGCTGGGGTTATCCCGTAGCTTGTCGCACGTCCCGGTGGGAAGGTCTGGCGAGTGGGCAGGACGGGCTGGAAAGAGGGGTCGGCCCCAGCCCCGGCGCTGCCTACGGCCACTGGGCTGGCCTTGGCTCCCCGGCTTGGGAAGGTGGCCAGCCCCCGCTGAGCAGACAGGGCACTGGAGGGAGGCCCTGCATAGGTGCCTGATGCCTTCCGGGACTCTGGCCGAGAGGCTGAGAGGGCAAAGTCCAAGAGGTCAGAGGAGTCATCTGAGTCGAGCAGCGAGCGAAAATAGCCAGTAAAGAGGTTTTGGCGCTCCTGGCTAAGTTCGGCCTGGCCCGAGGGTGCACCCGTGTAGTAGCCGCCACGACCCGAAGCCCCACTCTCAAGCCCAGCGGAGGCAAAGGTGCGTGCCTCGGTCCCCTGGAACCCACAGTTTCGGCCAGCTTGCCCACCTGGGTGCCCATGGTGAGGGGTCCAGCCACCACTCTTGTCCCCACCCCATTCAGCACCTGCCTCCCCAAACCCTGGGCCACTGGGCACCTGCTCTGGGAACAGAGTCCCATTCTTCCGGGACCTCCTCTTACGCTTAGGTTTCCCCGTCATGGCATCTACCTCCCCCCGGCCCCTTTTACGTGGGTGCCCCAACTCAGTGAGGCCAGGGCCACCAACTCCAGCTGCAGCCACAGCTACCACCTTCTTTTTCTTGCCGATGCCCTCAAAGAAGTCACTGAAAGAACATCTGGCTGCCTTGGCTGCATGGCCTCCACCCCGGCCACCAAAGCCACCCGTTTTGCCCCCGCGCCTCCGGAAACCCTGCACGCGATGCAGGAACTGGGAGATGCTCTGGGTGTCTGGGGCCTGGTGAACTGACTCAGGCTCACTGGGTGTCCAGCAGCGGGGTGGTGAGCACCGCCCTGCACACTGGCTCTGGCGGTTCAAGAAGGCCAGCTTGGCGAGGACGTCAGAGTACTCGGCCTTACTGTCATTGGCATCTGCTGCATAGGACGGCTGAGGAGATGCTAGCTTTTGCTTCCTCCGCCGTCTTTTCTTCACCTCTGGCATGACCATTGTGGCTGCTGCCACCGTAGCTGCCTCAGCAGCCACCACTGACGGCTCCTTGGGCTTGCCGGGACCCAGCAGTAGGTTCTTAGGGGGTCGGCCACGCTTACGCTTGAGGATAATAGGCATCTCGCCTGGTGGGAAGACCACGACCACGTTCCGTCCGTTGTTCTTCATCTTCAGCAGTGGCGTGGGCTCTGCAGACACACGCAGGCCCAGCTCCTTGCCTTCCACACTCAGGCTGCTGCTCAAGGATGACACCTTGTATGTGGTCTTGTTCCGCCGCCCCAGCGATACGGGGATCTTAGCCATCTTCACCACCATGCGCCGCACACCCCGGCACTTGCCTTTGCGGGTAGGAACTGCAGGGGTCTGGGAAGATTCTGGCTCCAGCTCTGGGACTGGGCCCGGCAGGGCAGGAGGAGGTGGAGGCGGCGGTGGCGGTGGTTCAGCCAGGGCAGCCACCAGCCCTGTAGACATGGGCAGGGGCAGCAGGCGGCCCTCGGGTCCCATGTCTGCCTTCCGCCCCCGTCCGGCTTTCCGCCGGCGACAGAGGATCTTTGGCCTATCAGTGCGCCTTAAGGCGTACTTAGGGTGGCCCTCAGGTCCGGGGGGGCCATGGGGTGAGCACAAGTCCAGGCGCAAGGGCTCAGCCAGTGGGCAGTGCCCCAGGGGCTGCTGGGGCTCTAGACGACGACCTGGCACATCCAGCAACTTCGGCAGGGGGTCAAGTGCCTGGGGATCAAGTAGCTGAGACTCCAGAGAGTCAGGCAGGGTATCTAGAGCCTGTAGAGTCAGGCTTGGCAGCCCCAGAGGATCAGCAAGAGGTTGTAGAGGTGGCAGCTCCAAAGCTTCCCCAAGAGGCTCCAGTGCCTGAGGGTCCAAGAAGCGGGGCTGGGGATCCAGGAGCTGAGGCTCTGGCTCCGGTGATGGTGGCTCCAGGGCCTGGGCCTCTAGCAGCTGGGCCTCGGGACAGGTAAGGGAGGCCAGCTCGCTGAGGATATCAGCATCGGCCAGTTCTGAGTAATCAGGCCCATCTGGCTCAGGCTCTGGGGGCAGACCAGTGGCCACAGCTGTGGCTCCAGGACTGTGGCCTTGGCCAGGCTGAGGACTGTCCCTGGGCTCAGGCTCAGGCTCGTAGAGGGGGTGGCTGGGCCGCTCTGACTTGGCATGAGGGGTGGCACGTTCCTCGGGACTACGGATGCTATTGGCCAGGCTGGGTGAAGAGAAGAAGCTGTACTGCAGGTCACCGGGCGGCGGGGCAGGTGGGCGGCTCAGGCGCAGCCCACCACAGTCTAGATGCACACCGCTGTGCTGCAGGTCCTGGGAGAGCCGTGTCAGGTCCTTCATGATGTCAATCAGCTGCACCACTGGACGCAGGTTCACACGTCCGTTGTCCCAGTGGCGGAGGGGACTGCTGCTGTCTCTGGCAGGTGTGGGACAGCGGGCCTGGGAGACAGGCCGGGCCACTCGCGGAGGCAGCAGGTCGTCCCCCTTGGCAAGGACTGGTGGACGCCGGGTGCTGGGGTCTCGGCGTGGGGGTGGGCGTGGGTTCTCAGAGAAGGTGTGGGTAGAGAAGGCCTTATCAGGTGGGCTGGCAGGGGGACGGGTAGGAAGCAAGGGCCGGGGGGTGGGGGGACCACCGGAGTAGTACTTGGGCTCCCGGAGGTAGTCAGGAGAGCTGCATACGGCACTGGAAGTCACCACCAGGCCCTGGGGCTTCACACGCATCCTGACCTTGTCCTCCGAGGGCCACCGGGCAAGGCCGGGGCTGACATGAGGGTGCGAGAAGCCGGGACCAGGACCTGGAGGAGGAGAGGGAGAACAGGAGGTTCTTTACTGGGTATCCAAGTCCTTATCAGTGTCCTGTGTCCTCATGACCCTATGGGCCTCTCCCTGAGGTTACAGTCCCCATCCTAACCCAAGTCTAAACTGCTATTGGGTCTTCAGGTACATGTGTGCAGTGAACTCCTCGTGGGCTTCAGTGGTATGATGTGGGGACAAGTGACCTACGTTCTACACTGTGGCCAAGGGCTCAGGGAGGAACAGGACTACCTTTAAGAAGGCCTATTAGCAGGGCAAGGAGACCACTCCAGATCAAACTTACAGAGAGGTCAGGAAGTCTAATCGTAGGCCCTGCCTCCATCCTTCTCCCCAATCCCTTGGGTGCTAGGAGAACCCCACCCACTCACCCTCGGCTCTGCTGCCTAGGCTGTCACACTGGAGATCTCTGTGGGCAATAAGACATATAACTGGTCTGAGTTTTCCACATGATTTGGTGGCTACACTCAACCTCTGCTCACTTGTGTGTGGCCCAACCTCCTTCAGATGTCATCCCCAGTTTCCTTAGTACTGCCCACACCCCCAACAGCCCCCATGACTAACCTGGGAAAGAGAGGGCCCCGTGGCCGGGGACACTGCCAGTCGAGTGCTGTCAGCTGGGGGTGCTGCAGAGCAACTTCAGCCTGAGCCCAGGCCTCAGGGCGAGGACAGCGCCTGGAAAGGACCATCGCAGCTCAGGTTTAGTGAACACCTACTGCGTGCCAGGCACTGGGCTGGAAGCTGTCCACACATGGCTTCATTTAATTCTTCATACCGATCCTGCGAGGTAGGGGCTATTAATAACCCCATTTTGCAGATGAAGAAATGAAGGCTCAGAGATGAAGTAGCATCATTCATTCATATGCTCATTATTTATGGAATGCCTACGTTGCACAAGGACTGGGCTGGGTAGACAGACATCGATCAGGTTATCATTAGTGACTGAACAGTCAAGAAACAGTGAGGAGCACCTGAGGTCAGGGGCCCAGCAAACACCAGGACAGTGACAACAAAAGCCTGTGTACTTTGGGAACACAACACTGGGCCAAGTGCTTTAATAGGTTATCTCCAAGAACCTCCCTGCCCACTTGAGATCAATACAATTATCCTGCCTGTTTTTACAGAAACCATCCACTGGAGAGTTTAAGCTCCCTGAGGACAAGGCTAGCTGTCCCGTTCACTGCTGCATGTATGTATGCATCTCCCAACCTCCTAAATAGCACACTGGACCCACAAGAATGTTAAAAAAAGATAATTTTTGCTTTTGCTTGGTGTGAGGTTTTGTTGCTGTTTTTAAGGCAGCATCTCCTGCTGTAATCCAGGCTGGCCTGGAACTCAAGCTCTTTCTGCCAGTGCTGGGATTATAGGCATGTGCCAACACCTCACTTCCATTCTTACTCTTTGCCAGATCCAAGAAGGGTGCTGAGGGAGGAACTGAGACAAGAATGTAGAAAGGGACATTCTCTGGCTGCCTTCCACCAACCTCCAGCTTTGGTCTGGCCCCTGCTCCATCCTCTCCGGGCCCTATCTATTTCACCTTCATACTATTTATCACAACTATCATCAATTACTTGTGTGACTGGTTGTTTAGTGTATCTCCCCTGAGAATGCGGGCTCTTCAGGGGCAGGGATCACATCTGTCTTGTTTACTGCTATATCCTCTGACCCCAGAGCCTGGGCTATAGATGCTACATAAATATTTACTGAGTGACTCCCTGAGCTGGTTGAGGCAGGGCTGGGATTTAGACTGAGACAAGCTTGACTCCCAAAGGAACCTGAAGACTCAAGGCCGGGCTGATCCCAGGAGTTGGGATCTTGGGAGCTGAATGGGCCACAATTGCTGGGAGTATCTTAAGAGACTTTGGCCCTGACCCCTTGCTAGATCCCTAGGGCTCATCCCTTATAGACACATACGGACTCTCACAGGCTGCTACATTGCCCAGTGCCTCCATAGGAAGGCTGCAGAATGACCTGGGGATGGTATGGGTAAGGACGTTGCTCTGAACCCCTTTGGTGGGCAGGTTCTGCTCACTGCTCTAGGTATATTTCAACATCTGAACTTGGCCCACATAAGTGCTGGGCAGCAATTTGTAATCCACATATATGATATAGCATCCATTAAATCTTAACAGCAGCCCAGCAGGAATGCATGGTTTATTGTCCACAGGCTACAGAGAAACAGGCCCAGAGCCTTGTGAAACTTGCCTGAAGTTACACAGCTTCTCTGAGGCAGGCTTAGTAATTCTGCCTTAAGGCCCAAACCTCCTTCCACTCCCTGCTCCTCAACTCTCCTTTAGCCACTTCTGGAAAGGTTCCTTCTAGAGCTGTGCTCTAATTTAAGGCTGGCTGGGAGGAACCTTGAAATTATCTAAGCCATTGGCTTCCAAACCCTAGGCCCAGGGGAACTGTGTAACACTCCAGATACCCAGGCCCTAGTCCAGGGGAGTCTGACTCATACATCTGAGGGACATCTGGGAATCTATCTTTTCAATCCATCCTTCCAGTGGGTACCCCGTTCTAGTGCTACCTTGTGTCCTCCCATTTTACAGAGGAGGAAAGTGAAATGGAAAGAGGAGAGGCTTTGCCCAAGGCCACAAATGGCATGTGATAGGCCTGTTGTTGCTACAGTCCTTTCCCTGCAGGTCCCAGGCCTCAGCGCCTCTTCACTATTCACCTGCTCACTCAGGGCTCTGCTCTCACTTATTTAGCTTAAGCTAGGGACCACCCCCTTTCTCTATAAATTTTGATTTATTTATATTATAGCTCCTTCCTCCCCAGGTAGGGTCTCGCTCTAGACTAGACTGACCTGAAATTCACTTTGTAGTCTCAGAGTGGCCTCGAACTCAAAGCAATCCTCCTGACTCTGCCTCCCAAGTACTGAAATTAAAGGCATGTGACACCACACCCCGCTTATTTCAGAACACCCTCACCAAGGGTGAAGGGGACCAGACTTTGAAACCACCAAGTTGATTTTCCAACAGTATACTTGACTCAGGATCCTGATACCTCTGGGAGAGCCACCATCCGTCCCTTGCAGAGTGGGTGGGTGGGGCTCACCAGGCCTTCCTGCTCTAGAGACCTCCCACTTGGGGCCTGAGGGTGTGATCTTGGCAGAAGAGACAAACCTCCGCTCCAGTGGTTGCTTCTGTTCCACCCACCCGTGAAGACCTTTGGCCAGGTCCTCCTGACTGTCCACTGCTCTCTTTTGCAGCCTCCAGAATCTGAGGGAAGCAGCTGGCTCCCCTCCCTACCACACCCCAGCAGGCTGCCATTCTCTTGGCCTCCTCCCAAGGGTACCACCTAGCTCTGGTCTATGGACAAAGTCGAAAGGGTCCTCTGTCTGCCTGTCTGCTCCTGGGTCAGTGAGCTGGCCCACAAGGACACCAGGCAAGCTGCTGGGAGGGGGCCCCAACCTGCTGTGCACAGTGCCGGGAAGCGCCAGCCCACATCCTTGAGTCCCCAGCCCCACCCTCCCTGCTGTGGCTGTGACCACCCCACCCCTTCCCCAGTCCTCCTCCCCCACCCACAACCTCCCCAGGGGAGCTGAGCTGCCAGCCCCAGCTCTCACTTCCGGCCTCATGACCCTCTCTCCAGCTTGCATGCACTCCACACACTCCCCTCCCATTTCCCTCGGCCTGTTTGCAGGCCCAGAGATGTCCTAGGCCTCCTGGCAGTGGGAAACACTGTGACCTGAGATCTTCCTCAGCACCTTCTTTCCCCTCCAGGGCCTTGCCTCTCCTAGGATTACCAGGAACTAGCATAACCCTCTCGCATCTCCTTCCCCACCTGCAAATCTTCTTGCGACTAGATTCCAGTTCAAAATCATAACACAAGTAACGAGATATAGTCACTTATTTGGCATCTAAATGTAGGCACAGAATGGTTAAGTCATGTCCTTCAGGACAAACAGTCATGCTATTCAATTCTGCTGGGACCTTAATTTCGTTGTTGGGATCCTCTTTTTAAACGAAACTTCTTTACTGTCCAGACATTCAGCCCCCTTCTAGCCAGTCTCTTCCAAATGTCCTAGTCTCAACTATCAGTTCTAATTTCTTACTTCTAATCTTCCTCCCAAGCTTCTAGCCATCACCTCCCACCTCAGACACCAAGATGTACTACCTTACCTCGCCACTAGGTGTCCTCTTGGAGCCACTATTGCCCCCAAGGGGAGCTGGTCCTGCCCTGCCCCCGGGACCATCAGCACCCCCCTTCCAGAACAGTACAGTACAGCACACCCCACCCTACCCTATTCCCAGCCACACAGAGCTCCTTTGTGTAGCCCCCACCCCCTTCCTGTCCAGAGTGGGGCACCTGGCAAGCAGGTCTGTCCCAGAACTGCCCCCTGCCAGCCCCTTGCTCAGGGTGCCAGGTGTGTAGGCACCACTGCCAGCTCTCACTGGACCTGAGGGTCACCCTGCCGGCAGCCCTCCCTTCCTCCCTCCGAGGTCACCCAGGGACTGCGCTTCCCGCCTGCTCCACCCCCATCCCCTCCTGCCCTTGGCCCTTCCAGACTCCTGTCCTTGTCTTTCCTTTGGTCCCCCAGAGGACTCCCTCCTCCAGCCCCACCAGGCCCTCCTCCCACCTCTTACCCACACCCACCTCCCCGTCAAGGGAGGACCATTTCTGCCCCGCCCCTCCCACCAGCCCAGGTTGGAAGAACTCCTCCTCTTGGAAAGTCACTGCTGGAAAGGAAGTGACTTCAGCAATTTGGCCACAAGGTTGGGCACTGCTGAGCCCAGCTCAGCTCAAGTCTTGCCGGGCCTACCTCCAAAGCACAGTGAAGCCACGTGCACAGGCCACCCCACTGTGCACCCAGAACCCTGAGCACCTACCATACTACTGAAAGGTATTCGTTCGGGTGCTGACGATACACCTCTCCAGTGTACACTACTGACACCTTGTGTGGCATACACAACCCAACATGCCCACACCTGCCCAGAGCACACCAGCACACTCTCCTCTGCAGTGCATTGCATGTGAAGCCCTTGACCGCCCCCTCCCCAAGCAGAGGCCACTTATGTAACTCTAGTATACACAACTCAGTGCACCAAGTAAGAGCCCTACACACACCTGCTTGCTTACAATCAGGAGTGCCAGCCTCCCACAGCCAGAACTCCCCACCCTTCCCATCCCTAGAGGCCCCACCCCCAGACCTCAGGAATGCTCCTTTGGAAGTTGGGTGGGGTCCCCAGCAAGCTAAACTCTAGGGTGCTTCCTGGAGCCAGAGGCTTCGTGTGTCAGTTCAGGGAGTTGCCTCTGCAGGGCAGGGCAGCCCCACCTGGCTGAGTCTGGGTGGGCTAACCTGGGCCAGGAAGAGAGGTGGGTCCTGACAGCCCAATCCCTTCCTAACACCTCTGTTCTCAGCCTTCACAAACTCCACTAGAAAGGCCCAGTTCTCTCAAGTCATCAAAGCTTTGGGGAGAGTCCTCAGGCTAGGAGGCACTGTTTATCCATGAGTCTTCAACCCCCTTTCTGGATAATGGGGAGTTTGAGTAAGCTGGTTAATGTCTCTTGATTCTTTGACCTAAACTGGGGTGGCGGCTGCTGGATTGGCCTAGGCACAGGCCTGGCTTCCCCACAGTTACCTGAGCAGGCTGTGCAGATGCCTGGCTCAGCAGGAAAGGCCTGGATCAGCCAGCACCAGCGTCTCCAGGATGGTCTCTTCTGCAGAGGCCTGAGTGTCACCCCTTACCCGGGGCCCTCTACACGTCTTCAGCTGGGCGGGCTCTGGGGTCCAGGCCGATGGGTAGACTATCAGGCAAGCTCCCATCTGTGGAAACAAACATATGACGTAAGGGTAAGCATGACTATAGGATGAACCAGCCAGAAGACAAGGCACAGAGAGACACCAAGCCAGGCCGTTCTGCACACGTTCCAGCTCCAACTTCATCCCACTGGAAAGTTGTGAACCTATCTCTTAAAAACCCAGGCTCCTGTTGACAAGAAGCATCTCTGCATGTTTTAGGTACTCACATGTGTAGGCACCCCCTAGCCCCCTCACAATAGTGAAGGAAGCCAGCCTTGGCTCAACGCCCCAAGCCTGTAACCCCTTATTCGCCATTTTCCTCATCCCTAAAATGGAGAGTTGCACCTTCTGAATGGAGGGTGGCGGTGCTCTGGGGAAGCGATCCATGCTAAGAACTGTTAGCCATGCAGGTGTGGGCTGCTCTTCCTAGTGGTGTGGCTACAGACTTCACAAAGCAGCTGGCTCTTGCCCGTCTCCAGAGGCAACTGGTTAGGTCTCGTCTCTTGTTTTCTTTTTTAAATAGGTAATGACTTCTTTTTTTAAATATTTTATTTATTCATTTTCAAGCAGAGAGAGAGAGAGAGAGAGAGAGAGAGAGTGAGTGAGTCTGGCTTATGTGGGTACTGGGGAATTGAACCTGGGGCCTTAGGCAATGGAGGCAAGTGCCTTAACCGCTGAGCCATCTCTCCAGCCCTCTTGTTTTCTTTAGTAACCATGGCTTTCCTCACCACCCCTCTGCTTCCTGGTCATTTATCTGCTTCCCCAAGTTCTGCACAGAAGCCCAGAGGGGGGTTTGTGAACCAGGTCTCATGGATGCTTATAGGTTCTGGTTACTAGGGAATATATGTGACAAGAGTTTCTGTCTATATAAATGCATGGCAATGGAAGTTCAGTTGTTTGTGCAAATACACCTGGGTCTTCTCAGCCTCGGGTCTGTATGTGTGGTCCACGCATGCTCGAGAGTGCACATATGTAGAGCAGCTGCTAGAGCGTTGGCCTAGCACACACAAGGCCTTAGGTTCCATTCCCAGCAGCACAAAAAGCATAGGTGTGTGCTTACTCAGCAGAGGTTGGTATGTTGCTGTATGTGCCAGGAATCATGGTCTCCAGCTATGTGTGTGGGGTGCACATCCTCTAAATTCTTATTTGATTCAGCTGTGTGTACATCTAGCTGTTTGTAAGCCTGTGGACACAGAAGTGTAAGCGCCTGTGCTGGGTGTGCCCAGCTGTGAGTATGCCTACTGAGCACTGTGCTTGGCTCTCTGCATGTTGCTCTGTCAGAAGCCAAACCAGCTCTTGCATGTCTCAGAACTCTCTGGATGTGTGTTTGGCAGTAGGGTGGGGGCGGGTGGCTGATCCTTTGCTGTCCCTGCAGGCTTCCACTCTCTAGGCCTGTGAGAGCCAGCACGGGTGTCACTGCAGATCAGCAGAGTCCACCTACCTCTGCCTTTCTGTGGGTTTTCAGGGTCACAGCGTGACAGTGTGACTGGTCACAGTGTCCCTGTAGGTCTGTTTCACCATGGTCAGCATGTGCTTGTGGGTGTGTCTGCAATGTAGATTTGTATGACCTTATCATTCTGAGCCTGTGTACACTAGGCATCTCTGTATGTTGGCAGGCCCTCGTGCTATCCATTGTATGTGCCAGTAAAGCTGAGTGTCAACATGTGCGACAGGGTCTGTGTGCCTGACAGCACAATGGTACCGCAGTGTTTGTGTGGTACCTTTGTGTAACTCGTGTGCTCAGATGCATGGGAGAGACCCTTTGTGAGACTCTGTGTGTGTGTGTGTCTGTGTTTGCGTGTGCCTGCTTCCATCCTCTCTCCCTCCCTCCCTATCTCCTGCTCTCTCTCTCTTTCTCTCTCTCTCTCTCTCTCTCTCTGTAGGAGCCAGACAACTCCCCAAGCCTGGATTAGGGACAATTTATCCACAGGCAGAGAAGGAGAATTCCAACCTGCCAGAGCCTCCCTCCTCTGATCTGTCCCCCCTTCCCTGTGGTTGGGTGGGCACAAAAATGCAGCCT